>CAHIKZ030005523.1:497500-552500 GCA_903632075.3 Acanthosepion pharaonis | reverse complement strand
ATATATATATATATATATATATATATATCATATATACTTTTACAAAATTTGGGGGTTGCTTACTCACACAAAATGTAGGGCAAATATCATCGCGAAAGATGTGACAAAATTATATTTGAATCACATGCGTCTTCGTATAATCGAGGTACACCTTCTAGCAGGTGTAGAAGTGTGTTCGAAATAAAGTCGCTGTATAGAGCTCCTGTAAGTTTTCTTGGGAGAATATATGGACCTAACAGACAGTCACCTGTAATTCCCGCGCAAGCATTGCTAGTAAACTGATGCTGGTCTCTCGACTGTATGGGATTCCGATCCGCCCACAAATGTGGTTTGCGTAATTTTCTTATTCCATCTCTTCCGAATGTCGCCACATCTGAAGAGGCAAAAAACGCATCGGCAGTTTATGCAATAACCCTTCAGCAAAATTTCTCCCATGGTGAGTGATCAGTGGACGAAAAATCCCGCCCACGTTGCAAAAGATACGGATAGAGGAGCCACTCTTGAAGCAATCTCCATGCGGTACTAAGAGATGTACGACATTTTAGGGCCACTATGCTGACACCTGGATAGTATCCGACAGACTCTAGAATAGGAGGTTTCCAACTTGCGTCCAGTTGGTTGACAAATATAAACAGGATTGAAACACAATACATGTCCCTCTTTTGAATAAAGTCACAGGATGAATATTGTGCTGGATATTTATTGAGCACAATATCCACAATAGAATCATCAGCCGATCAGAACTTATAGAATAGACGTACCCGTAACAGAGTGGAATCTCCCAGGCTGTTATATAAAACACCTACGAATTTTTCCAGCAGACTTTGGTCAGTCAGACTCAACTTCAACTGCAGTCGAGTACTGTCTGTTGCTATTACCAAACTCCACAGATTCATAGTTTGTGGTGTCAGCAACGTGACGATAAACAGCATCAAATCGATTTCTATTTTTTCCTCAGATCAGATCATTTGAAGCGGATTGCAGTAATAAAAAACTCTATTTTCGGTAGTGTGATGAAATTTGTTTTGTCTTCAAAAATGTTGCGTCATCCGTGATTGCATCAGATTTTTAACATGCCCAGAAAATATTGTCTCGACTGTCGATTAGTTGTCCTATTGCCATTGTCTGCGATGGACGTTACTCCAAGGAAGCATCCGAAAATAGTAACGCTGTACAAACACTCTGACATGCCTTATCAGTGAGCAAATCTAAGTGCTACAGACTGGCCCGGTTCGTGGAATTCGACATACGAAGTACTAACCTGTTTCTTTGAAAAAATACGAAAAAAAAGTAAATAAAAACGGAATTATTCGTTTTGTTTTAATTAATTTGCACAAGGTTGTAGGTGATCATGGCCTTCCACATCTTCCTGTATAATTAATTTGCACAAGGTTGTAAAATAAATAGCCATATGTCTAAATTATGTACTCAAATCTACTTGAATAAATACAGATTATCTGGGAGATTCTGAGTTGAAAGATAAATCATCGTATTTTATGTTTATTCCTTCAATATATTATTGATACTAGTTGCCAACCAAAGAGAAGATAATGTCCCCTACTACTAACCACTAGCTGGAGGAGGAAGCGTTTGATTCCAACCTTTTGAAAGGCATTTCCTTAAAAGCGGACGCAACGGACTTGGATGCAATTTGAAAGCCAACCCGACTTTTTGCGCATCTTGGATTTTAGCAAAATATAAACGTTTTTGTCGTTTCGATTCCTCACTTATCGTATATTTCTAAACCATCATCTATCTCTCCTTCTCCCCCTCGAAAGAATCAACTGATTTATTTTATTTTATTTTTATTAACGGTTATCTCCCTTGTTCCTCCCCTTCTTTAGGACATTCTTGGTTATTTTCGTTAGCCATTTTTATTTTTTCCTCACCGTTTTATTTCAAGGTGTGCTAAATCCCCGGCAACTATGATTTTTTTATCTTCATTCGTTTCATTTAGCTATGTTCCCAAAGCATAAAATATCAAAATTCTAAAAAAAAAAAAATTAAAATATTCTGCTTCTGAATCTAAATTAAAATAAAAATTAAGTGAATACGAAATACATATAAAGAAATTCGCACATTAAAAAAAAAAAATGCTCATTGCCTATGTACTTGTTAAAAGATGAAATTGCATTACAATATTTAAAGTGATGGCAAGATAGATAATTTCTAGTGCAAAGTTATGTATGTACAAAGCGTATGTCAAAATAACCCGTTTATTTACGAATATTGTTCCACTGCGTATATCTCGAGGTTGTTGTAATAATCACGAACGAATCCAGACAACAGAATGAATATTTCAGTGACTAAAACCCAGAATACTTATTCGCAAACACTCGTCTCAATGAGGACCTTTATAGCACCCGAGAAAAACATGCATGCATGTGATCATCGAGGTATATCTGAATAGATATGAAAAACAATTATTTATAAATGGAAATGAGAGAAAAGGAAAGCCTATTTTTGCCAAAACGTTCAGGGAATTCAGCAAAGGCAAAATACAGATATTTTAAAAGGAAAGCCTGCATTTATGGACAGAGAAAAATGGAAACCTTGGCAAATGATTTTAAATAATCTATAAGTTATACGTTGGTCAGCTGAAAAGTTCATAGTCTAACAAGATACTTTCATGGAATGTGACCAAATGAGGTCCCCACACCCATTGCGATCAACGTATTTGTTTTGTCGGTGTTACTGCGGTTGAATCCCATCGGTTACTTTTTTAATGGTATATCAACACTTTATGGGTCATTTAAAGCTGAAACTTAATTCTTTTGTGCATTTTGCTATTTTTCCTAAAAATGTGTTACTAATATTATTTTTTTTATCCTTTTACTATGAAAAAATATTTCTGGTTATTTTTCTAATGTATTTTTCTATTTTCATTTTTGACACCATTATGAGGGGGTTCACTATTTGCCCATAGCTGGGACCCTAACAGGTGCTACCACCCGGTGTCGAACTGCAACGACAATTAAGAGGTGGTTTCATGCTCCTTTCATACTGTTGGTTAAACAATTTGTCAACAGCCGATATGACATCATCATCACCTAACCAAGTGTGTTTCCATCTTAGGCAAAAGATGATCGTCATAATCAGGAGAATAGGGAGGTTGATCAAAGCCAAAGTCATGCACAGCAGATATTGAAGTCAAGGATTTGGTTGCTGATGTATGGTCATGATCAAAGAATACTACTTTCGCCAGCTTTCCTGAGAGTTTGGTCTTGATAGATTCTCGTAAGAGTACTCTCCATTGACGGTGTGGCCCTTTTGAAGATAGCGAATTAAAAAAATGGCTTTTGCATCCAAAAAGAACTCATCAACTTTCCTGCGGAGGAAACGAACTTGGCATACTCATGGGGTGTTTCAACTGCATGCATTGTCTCCTTGTTCAAAATGAGGAACCCAACATTAATCCTTGGTTAAGAAACTGTTGTGATAGGATCCACCTAATTTGCATAGTGGAGTACCGACCATATAAATATGGTTGGTACCGGGAAGAGAGGGAGGAATCACGAGATTCCCTCTGTCTTGTTCAGACTTATTCTGACCGGCTGTGTTGGGTGTTTGTGATTGTTTTTTTATTTTGCAGTGCGACGAGATTATTTGGCCCACGAGGATTTGATTGAAGTGCTTCACGAACTTGCTTGCTTGACAAACTTCGACCCACATTTTCTGTTAAGTTTTTGCTTAAGTTTTATATTTTTTATTTTTTCCATTTCTTTTGTTTGTTTTATTTTTTTTTCTGGGCTTTGGCCCATATTTTTTGTTTTTTTCATTTTTATCCGCTTTGACAAAGTCTTACCGGACGATAGTTGTTTTTTATTTCTGTTTATTTCTTAGTACAGTTTAAGAAAAGAAAAGGAAAAAAAAGAAAGCTTTGTTTTTATTTTTTCCTTCTTTTTAATTTTTCTAATTAGCGACTCCGGTCGCAATCGTTTTTCGTTTGACTAGTTTGTTTTTCTTTTGCGTTTAATTTATTTTCTTTAGCGGCTTCGGCCGCAATCCTTTATTTTTTTTTGGTTGCAAACCAGACGTTTTTATTTCTTTTTTTTTCTTGTACATCTTATTTGAATTTTTGACAAAAAAAAGAGAGAAGTTCTCTTTTTTTTTTTTTTTTCGGCTGCCTTCGGGCGCCATTTTTTATTTCTTAAAAAAAAAGAGTCTTACCTGTCTATTTATTTCCTTCAGTTGATCTAGTTTGTCTTTAATTTTACTTTATTTTTAGTTTTACCAGTTTATTTATTTTAAGTTTATTGTCTTTTGTATTTTTTTATTTTTGTGGGTTATCCAGTTTCCCCTCCCCCAACTCCTTTCCTTTGGCTAAAATTCTTGATAGAGACCCGCAGGTGGAAGTCTCCACACTTTTTACATCATGGCCGACGGTCACAGTCGGTCAAATGTGAAGAAAGACCTTTTTGGGACGGCTGCTAAAGCCGACCCACCTGATAAATCGGAAAAAAGCGGGCTGATAAGAGCCCAAAATTAGATAGTGCTAGTAGCGCCAAAAAAGGAGATACTAGCAAGAATGACGAGGTTCCAAAGGAGGCACAAAGTAAGACTGCCGAGGATTTGCCCTCCTGCTGAAAGTCCCCCCTAGTTGTATTTTGAACATAGCGGATTTCCTGGATAAGGCGAAAGGCTACGCCCATCTTGTTAATAAAGATGGGTTCGTCGAAGTTGTCCAGGAACTCGATGTGTTCGCAAAAAGAATGGTGACCGTTTTTGTGGTGGACAAGAAAACACGTAAGATTTGTCGCTCCACAAAAGACACTGTGATTAAATCACTTTTGTCCCTGGGGATAAAACCCCAAAGTGTAATTAAGGGTACTGGGTTATTCATGTGGGACATTCTGCTACCAACACCAGAAGATTGCCTGGCCATGGCCAAAAAAGAGTTAATCACAAAAGATCTGATTTTAAGAACCGAATACGAAAGGCCGCAGGCGGACCAGGGTGGCCGTTTTTGAGGTTCCTCCTCAAATTTCGGGAGAGCTCCTCCTGGCTGCATTTTTCATGCAGTTTGGCCAAATTTTAGGGGCTCTCTCTGACAATTTGAACGGGGGATGGACTTTTGACATCATGCTCGATCAAAAGGCCTTCATGTCCGTCCCCAACTGTTTGGTGTTTGGCGACCGGAAAATGCCGCTCATAGTGATCGGTAGGAGACCAACTTGCTGGAGGTGTGGAGAGACTGGTCACCTTTCCTCCTCCTGCCCAGGGAAGAAGGCCCCTGGAGGTTCGGTCGCAGGTGACCAAAATCCCCCCTTGGCCGAAAAGGTAAAATCCGCGGCGCCTGTAGTGGGCCTAGCTGCGAGGCGGACCGGTGAGGAAAATCCCTCGGTTGGGTCCAGACCCACATTACCCCCAAATCCGACGCCTGCCACTAGTGTGGATAAGGAGAAGGATGAGGGGGAATGGCGCCTCGTAGTTAGGGGCAAGGGGAAGACCCAAACAGCGGTTTCTCAGTCCCATCATGACCCCAGGGACAATGTCACCTACAGCCCCATTCCCTCTACCAGCTCTGAGGGCGACGCCTCGGCGTCTTATGCAAAAACAGCTACAGTAGCCCAAAAACTTAACGAGCCCAGCTGGGAAAAAAATATTAGACCTGAAGAAGCTAAAGGAGAAGTTGGAAACGAAACGCGGGAAAAATCAAAAATCGCTGAGGGCACCGGGCCCCCTATCCTCTGCCCCGTCTTCCCCTTCTTCATCTAAAACAAAATTCACTAAGCCACCTCCGCTCAAATCAGTATCAAACTCTCCAGTTAAACCTCTTCATTCGTCCAAGCCTTCACCGGTGAGGACACCTTCCGGGTTGACTCCTTCAACTACTCCCAACATCACACCCAGGTCAACACCCACGCAATCACCACAAAAGAAAAGGGTCAGAAGCCCTGACTCACAAATCATTACTGATAAAAAGAAAAAAAAGATCAAACCACCTTATCTCACAGGGGAAGACGTCTGCCGCGTATCCCGGGACCAGGCGGAAAGTGTCTTCGTCCAGGCAAGGAATCCTAAGGACTTAAAAGTCCTTTGGAACTTCCAAAAAATTAATAATTTAGATGTGGAGAAGCCAGATAATTTCCCTGAGGCTAAAAGAATCTTGACAGTCATAAGAACTGGCTCGGGTACGCGGGAGATTTGGGGCATGATATAGGAGGCCCAGTCGTCGCTAAAAATGGTGCCCCCAGCTGCCTATCTTCTCGACCCTGAAATGGATGAACAAAATCAAAAATTTAAAGGGAGGGTCCCAGTTTTCGTTCACCCATCCCTTTATAGAGCACTCAAATTAACGTACCCTACGGACATCGGCGGTTTGTCTCAGAATGATAGTGTCGAATATGAGATGGCGTCTGGATCCATGGGACGAGCTGTCGGTGTCCTCACCCCAGCCATGTTCTATCCTGAAGGACAACCCTAATCGGCTTCACAATTGCACTTTGGTTAGCTAGTTTAAATGTCCGGGCCTGAGGTCCGAGTCTCACAGGGCGAGGCTCTCTCGTGACCTTCAGCGCCTCGAGGTGAATGTATGTTGTATACAAGAGACCCGGTTTTCTTCTCATGATCGTGAGGACATACTGTCTAGGGGGTTCGCCCTTTATTCAACATGTTTTGATGGTCGTTCGAGGGGTGTCTCTTGGCTAGTGAGCAGGTCTTTGAAGGCTGAATGTACCCTTGTCTTCGCGGATCCGAGGGGCAGACTTTGCGTGCTGGATGTTACCATAAAGGATAAGGTTCTTCGTCTCATTGGGGTTTATGCGCCCAATACCCATTCCGAGCGGCCTGCTTTGTTTCGGCAGATCGCGCCGTTCTTGACGACGTCTCGTCGGGTAGTTTTAGCAGGGGATTGGAATGCCGTCCTTGACCCCGATATAGATCGTATAGGGCACAAACAAGGTACTAACAACCCGGATGGGAAACCATTTCGGGACTTTATCGATGGGTTTGATCTTGTCGATAAGTTCCGGAATGAACACCCTCGGGAGGTAGCATGGACTTGGACAAATAGTGGCAACTCGGCTCCTGGGTCGCTTGCGAGATACCTGGACCGAGTCTTAGTTAGGAGATTCGATGTAGGGCTCTTAGGGTGTCCAAGTTTCCATTATATAGTTTATACGGATCATAGGCTTGTCCGGGTCCGTGTAAACTTAGATAAGCCTAAGGTTAGGTTGGCTGGCTACTGAAAATTGAACTGTTCACTTTTTGGTGATCAGGGTTTCCGGGACCAGCTGTTACTAACGATACAAAGGGAATTGACGGGGGAGGTTGTGGGAAATGCCTGGTGGGGCAATTTAAAATCTAAAATTCGAACGTTTGCTGCCGATTTTAGTCGTCGACTCAATCTAGATAGATTAGCGGCGCAAACTGCTTTAGAAAATAAAGTCGATCGGGCAGTGAAATCCCGTGTTAGTGGGGACATAGCTTTAGCTAAGGCAGAGTTGGCCTCCTTGCTTATCAAGAAAGATCAAGCTCTGGTAGTTAGGGCTAGGTTAAAAAGAATGTCTTCTGAGGCTACGAATATGGCCGCTGAACTGCGTGTAGAGGAGAATCGAAACGCGTCTAGGCGACATATAGCGTGCGTCACATTACCGGATAAGCGGACCGTGACTACAAACACGGGCATATGTGAGGTCTTTCGGGATTACTTTCAGGATCTTTTCACCAGGGAGCCCGGTCTGAGCTCTGCTCAGTTCGACGCCTATTTAGCTGACTTTCCCTGCCTCTCGGCAGCTGAAGTGGCTAGGTGCGAGGGTCCCATTACAGAGTCGGAGATCTGGGAAGCGCTGAAGCAGGTTGGCCTGGATAAGTGTCCGGGATTACATGGTCTTCCCTACGAAGTTTACTTGAGGTTGTCGCACGTTTTTGTTCCTTTGCTGGAACTGATTTTCAACCACTGGATGAGGCAGGGGTCTTTACCTCAACGCTTCACTAGGGGTGTCATCAAGTTGCTGCGTAAGGACAAAGACGGTGAGGATGGGTTAGGGAACTTTCGCCCTTTAACGATGTTAAATACGGACTTAAAGATTTTGGCGAAGATCTTAGCCAACCGTTTGCAGCTTGTCCTGTCTAGTCTGATTGGCCCTGAACAGAATTGTGCTGTGAAGGGTAGGACTATTCAGAATAACCTTCATATGGTATGCTTGATCTTAGAACAAGTCGACAGTGAAGCCGCGCTGATCAATTTAGATCACTCCAAGGCCTTCGATAGGGTTGACCATCGATTTCTGGAGGCTGTCCTTTCGGCGGCCGGTTTCGGAGCCGACTTTCGCTCCTGGATCCGACATTTGTATGCGACCCCCGGTGCGCTGGTGGAAGTGAATGGGGTAAGATCGAAGCCTTTCGTATTGTCTCGCTCCATTCGTCAAGGCCTTCGCCCTTGATTTACGTTCTTGCGTTGGAACCATTCCTTCGCATTAAAGGCGAATCCGGTCCTACGCGGAATTTCGTGCCTGGTGCTTCCAATATATTCTGCCTATGCTGACGACGTTTCGGTTCTTGTGTCGAGCAGAGCCGAGATTTCTAGACCGAATGGCCAAGATCAACCGCGATAAGTTTGGGCTTGCGGTTGGGTGCGTGGAGATTTCCTCTGGACGGATGGGCCGATCAAGATACTCGGCGTCTGGTTCGGTCCTGATCTCCAGTTGAAATGGTCGGAGGTACAAGGAAGGCCGAGGCCGCAGGTAATCTGTGGTCTCGAAGGGAAGGGCGGAAGTATGTTTCACACATCATCCTCCTGTACCGACTCTCTTTGCTTCACTCCCGTATGCCCGACTAATGTCATTAGTCAAGGCCTTGTTCTCTTTCTTGTGGGAGGCAAGGCCCATATGGTATCTCGATGTTGCCTTCATCCCTCTGAGGGCGGTCTGGGTAATTGAGATTCGTCAATATATGCTTCGCATTACCTTTCTAACCGAATTGTCCGAAAACATTTCCGACAGTGACCTTTTTATTCATAGACCCCAGAGAGGACTTGATAATTAGCCATTTAATATTACTCTCTGGCAAGATGATACCTCATACAAAAATGACAATATTATTAATAATAATAATGGTATTCTTTCTTTTTCTTGCTAAAATCAGAAAGAGTCACTGATATATATATATATATATATTTTTTTCTTTCGCTTTTCCTTGTAGGAAAAAAGGAATGATCCATTATTTATCTATAATAATGGCAGGACGTAACGAAAGTGCAAAGGTGGGAACACGTAGAATTAAATGATCATTGTTTTTTTGTTTTTTTTTGTTTGTTTTTATATTTTTATAGATTCCAGGAGATTTCAAGACATAACTTTTTACAGAAATGTATTGCTGGTATTGAAATTTATTTTTACACTTTCATAGTGTTTTGACCCCAGTTTGGGGCGGGGGTCAACTAATTGCCCACAGCTGGGGCAATAACAGCTGCTATCACCCCGAGTCAGGGTGGGCCTAGGAAAACCAGCAATTAAGAGGTGATTCCACGCTCCTCAAAACCTCCTGATCAGAGGCCTTGCTGTCGGATGTAGTTTATCATCATACCCAGGACGGCAATAATAATAATAATAATAATAATAATAATAAGAAGAAGAAGAAGAAGAAGAAGAAGAATTGTACGGAAAATCATGTGAGTAAAATTTCTGGACATGTCAGCATTTCAAATCTACTTTTTGCGCAACTACATATATCACCCTCAAAACCCTCTCCATCAACACGAAACATTCCAAATCTGCATAGAAAAATCTCCGACTGGGGCCTTTTTATTCATAAACCCCAGAGAGGCCTTGGTAATTATCCATTTGAAATTACTCTCTGGCAAGATGATACCTCATATAACAATGACAGCAACAAGAGTAACAACAACAACAACAACAACAACAACAACAATTAATAATAATATGCTTTCTTTTTCTTACTAAAACCAGACATTCATTGATATATACATTTCCTTTCGTTTTTCCTTATAGAAAAAAGGGGAATGGTCCATTATTTATCTATAGCAATGGCAGAACGTAACGAAAGTGCAAAGGCGGGAACACGTAGAATTAAATGATCATTGTTTTTTTTTGTTTTGTTTTTTTTATATTTTCATAGATTCCAGGAGATTTCAACACCGGTTAAAAGTTTTTATCCCTATTTATAAAAAATCCTACATGGAAAAAGAATCTAGAAATGTTTGGAAAATATGACCAATATTTTATTTTCATCAAAATAAACAGGCTGAATTAATAAATACAAGTACAGGATGTGGCAGAAGTACCTCCCACATTTTAAACTGTCACGCGCGTAGTGAACTTAATGATTGATTTGTTTTTAGAGCCTGTCAACCTTTTACGGGTTATTTAACCACTTTCCCGGTCTAGACGTGTTTATACGTTTTTACGGAAAGTGTCTTTTTCAAATACAGATGAAAAACCACATGCAAAAGATAACGTTAAAAAACCAACTACATACATGTTTATACGATATTCGCCACATTTGTACTTGAGGCAATAGGTAAACATTGCTAGGATTTATACGTGATCTATAGAAAAAAAACATTGGTTGGGTTTATACTTGAGTCCATAGGTAAAAATTGTTCAGATTTATACGTATATCTATAGAAAAAACATTGAGTTTATACTTGAGTCTATATGTAAACATTGTTCAGATTTATACGTATGTCTATAGAAAAAACATTGTTTGGGTTTATAGTTGAGTCTATACGTAAATTCCTACATGTAAAAGAAATCTAGAAATGTTTGGAAAATATGACCAATATTTTATTTTCATCAAAATAAATGGGCTGAATTAATAAATACATGTACAGTGTTTGGCAGAAATGCGTGATATGGCCGCAAGCCGAACGAAAAAGAAATGTGGTTCTACAGAAGGATACTGAGGATTTCACGGGAAAAACCGAGTAAGTAACGTGGAAGTCTTAAAAGAAAATTGCAACAAAATGAACACTTACGCTCAGAATCGGGAAGGGACAGTTTTAATTCCTTTGAGCGCATAATGAGGAAAGAAGTCTTGGAAAACTTAACGCTCACAAGGCACACTGAGGGCAAGGTGGTTAGGGGAAAGCAGTGAGAAACTTATATGAGGAGCTTCTGTGAATGGATAGATGGCGGACTGGGAGAGGGAACTTTAGCAAAAGAAAAACGCTAAGTGTTAAAGTGATAGTGTTGTGGTAGGATCCACCTAATTTGCATAGTGGAGTACCGACCATATAAATATGGTTGGTACCGGGAAGAGAGGGAGGAATCAAGAGATTCAACCAGAGACTCTGTCCGACTGCGACTCAGTCAACCCATTACGGGTTACCAGGAATATACAAAAGACTATATGTAAATATTGGGTACACTTTCTTGTTTCAATGCATTTTGTTCTAAGTACCTTTTGTGTTGCATTATTATTCCATGCATTAGTCAAGTTTCAACAGATAGCAAGACACGTGAATCCCGATGGACTGAAGCGAATCGCTACATAAATAAAAGAAGTTAGAACTCAGTTCGAAAGCATGTCGTACACTGAGAATAGGAAGCCATTTTTTTTTTTAAATCTTCTGTTTAGTTTTCAGCTTCAGCAAATTATTTGAGGACAAATGTCACTGACATAGCTCACGCTAGCGCTGTCGACGAATTTGAATTTTGAAATTTGATTCGTGTCAATGTTTACGGAAACAGAATTAATGAAGGATTTGATGTAGAATTGCAAACACCGGAACCTGCATTATGCAGACATTTACAAAATAAAGAATAAATAAAAAAAAAACATATAAATAGAAACGTGTGTATGCATTGAAAATCCCTTAATTTTAGACAGGGAAACAGCTCGGTTGTTTACACAAATAATTTCCCCAAGTTTGAAAATACAAAACGGATTATCCTTTAACTTCCTGTAGCTTTGAAGCAAAAAAATAATTTAATACCCCTTACTGGTTTAACAGCGTGCATGAAATTGAAAAAAAAAAAAACATAGTCTGTGTACTGTTAATTTCATTTGATCCCAGGAATGAGCACAGGTTTAATGAAAAAATACATTTTATGACGGCTTATTTGTGAAAATATCCAGTAGGACCATTGATTTTTCTGCTAATACATATATATATATTTACACACACACACACACACACACACACACACACATATATATATATATATATATATATATATATATATATATATATATGATGGACTCTCCCGTCAGTTTCGACGTATGAGGTTCCAACAACTTTGTTTATTTAACCTTATGTGTGAGTCGCAAGTGACATTTCAGTCCCACTAGTGATTTGTAAAGAACTCCACAGATTGTGCAAGAATGTGCATTCTTGGAGTATATGGCTGGAACAGTAGCAGATATTTTATTCCTTTCCCTAGTTTGACGAAGCTTGACAATGTTTGATGCTGCCTTGTTCTTGATGCCATTGTAGCATGTAGTCTTCCATTCATTAAAATTAATTACGATGTTCACAAAGGTAGTGTGATTTATATTCGCAGCTAAGAGGTTACTCTTCAGCTTCTCCTTGTACCTAAGCAAAGGGCTCGGGGATACCCACATTAAACCGGCCTTGTGCCACATTCTATCCTCGTGGGTGGACTGATAAATACTAAGCAAAGGCCGACCCATGTTTCGATGACCATTGTCAAGTTGACCATACATGAGCATTTTTGGAATTCTGTTGTCTTGCATACGTAACATGATGTCCACCTGTTTCATGAGCGTAATATATATATATATATATATATATATATATTTAAGCATTTCACCCAAAGCAAGGCGGGGAAGCCACTAGCACGCAAGGGGTTACAGAGGATTTGGAGCAAGAGCAGATAGGAGTGATAGAGGAAAGGATGAGGAGAAGGCTAGTGGTTAGATCAAGGCAACTAGAGATGTCGATTGACATTACATTTGAATAGTTGGAGATTATAACTATCAGGGAAACAGGAAAAGGGAAGGGTGTTCCACAGGCGAGAGGTCCGAGATATGAAGCTATTGGAGTAGAAGAGACGGCTACATTTAACAGTTTCAACAGTGAAAGGGTGAGAGCGGGATGCCAGAGTATATATAATAATGATTTATCGACGTATGAGGATCTGGCAACTAAACCAACTGATTCAGTTATCAAATTTTCTGCGATAATATTAAGTGGCACTTAAGACCCGCTAATGATTTACAAAGGAGGCTGCGTATGGAGCAAGAGTGATGATTGTGGGATGAGATCACTGTTACATTGGCTGACCTTTTAGATCTTGCTCTCACTTCTTGAAGACGATTCAGACAAGTAGGTTAAAAACTGCTGTGTCAACTAAAATACGTTGATCTCTATTCTACCCACTCCAAGACTAAGCGCGCGTGGATGTTATGAGGTATATTGACAGCTGACAAGTATATGTGTGTGTTTGAACAATTTCTCAAAATTAACCTGTAGAAAAAGAAAATATCTATAAAGAAAGAAAATAACAATAGGACGACTACTTTTAGCTGACGTATTTCGTCCAAACAAAATAAATTTATTGAAACAAAGAATCTCTAAAAAACAAACAAAATTTCGTAAGGACTAGAAGAATTAGAACGCTATTGTATATTCATATGGTCAACTGAAAATTACGTCAATTACTTTATGTTTGAATATTTTCACAAAGCGAAATATTGTTTGTATTGATTTGTTGACTGATTCAAACGTTTTCTCTTCATTTCTTGATATATTTGTTGTGTACGTTTGCTTGGGAGAGTAGTGATTCTGTTAGAAAAGATTATATTGGGAAAAAACTGGGCGTAGATTAATATTTGGATAATATTCAATGGCGGCACTCTCGAGAATTTTCCTTCCGAGTGAATTATTTTCTTCTTTTGAGTGTAGCATTTATAAAATCAACATTGTGGTTGAATTTATTTCTAGCTATGACTAGTGCATTTGTTAAACTGTTATTCATGAGGTCTGTTTTGTGCTCATAGATGTGTTTTTTTTTTAATTTGAAAGATGCTTGTATGAGCACAAAAGGTTGAGGTTAAGGGGAATACCTACTCAAATTATTCATTTAACAATTTAAAGGGGAAACGAGCAGAAAAGGGAAAGAAAAAAAAAAAAAAAACACAGCATGTCGGGCGGCACGAAACTTCCGACCCAACATGCACCACTGAAGACCTCTTTACATGACACTGTGTCTCGCCAACTGACCAGTGATGGCTTTCCCGTCGCTTTTATCGACATGTGACAGATGACAAAGACCCACAGCTGGGAAAGTTGTAGAGAGGCCCGTATCTGGATATACCAAGTTGTTCTGCTACTAACAGGGGGAAAACTCGGATATAACTACCTTGACAGACATGTCAAGAACTTTGGATTATTAACCTAACGGTTCTTTCCTATTTTTCTATATTTGCACACACACACATATCTACATATATATGTATATATATATATGGTTATTGCTTTATTCATGATCTTGTCGAGGCCTCTTTCACGTCTGGATTGACATACGTTCGCCACATGATATATACGTATTAAAATGATGATTTGATTTGTTTAACAGCATATCAACACCTAATTGGTCATTTAATATTGACGCTTACTTTTTGGGGGAGCTTGGAAGTAATAAAAATATGATATATGTTATTCTGCTTTCACAATTGAATACGTGGTAGATGATACTCAGCTTTTGTACATATACATATCTGTGTAAGACCGAGGTCATGACCTTCAGCAAGAGACCAGAAAAAAACTGGATATTAACATCAATGGAACCCAGCTAAATCAAACCAGTGAATTCAAATATCTGGGCAGCATATTTACTGAAAACGGCAAATCGAGACAAAGAAATCGAGACCAGATGTCAGAAAGCCAAAGAAGTCAGTTACTAACTTGCTCCTCTTCTAAAACATCCTAGCATTTCCATGAGCACCAAGGTAAATCTCATCAACGCCATTTTCCTACCAACGCTGACATACCAGTGTCAGACATGGCCCCTAACAAAAACCCTTGAGAGGAAACTGGTTACTTGTGAGATAAAATGCCTGAGGAAAGCAGTGAACAAGACCAGGCGAGACAAGATCATGAATGAAGCAATAAGCATATATATGAAGATATGTGTGTGTGTTTGTGTGTGTGTGTGCAAATATAGAAAAATAGGAAAAAGCCGTTAGGTTAATAATCCAAAGTTCTTTTATATTTTTGTTTTTATTGTTAAAAAACAGTGCTCAATACATAAGTAGTGCCTGAATTATAATTATTTTTAAAAAATATGATTCCATCGCTACATATCTTATGTTTTCAAAAATCTTATGAAATCTTATGTTTCAAAAACAAAAGCTAAAAAAACCCAGCTCTGTTTCATCCTCAAGCGAATTTTGACATGACTAATCTAATTTAATTTAAATTCTTTTCGTTATTTTTTTTTTCGCTTCAGGATGAAACAGAGCTGTTTTTAAAAAAGTTTTTCAAACTATGAGAACTCTTATGTAACGATGGAAACATATCTTTAAAAAAATCAAGAACAGGTATGATTTATGTAAATGTTTAAAAGGTTTTCGTGTGAAGCGTTGTGTTCCTTCGACGGGTTATGTTTGCTTACATTGATGCTACTGCACATGCACACGAACGAGAATATCAGATCTAGAATTTAAAAATATTTTTTTAATAATATGTTTTATGGGATTATAATCTAACCAATTTAATTTAGATTTTTTATTTTATTTCCATCATCTTTATTATGAAATATCCCACATTGTGACTGTCCAGGGTATGACGATAAACAACATCCGCGTCCTGGGTAAGACGATTAACTACGTCTAACAGCAAGGCCTCTGATCAGGAGGTTTTGAGAAGCGTGGAGCCATCTCTTAATTACTGGAGTTCCCAGGTCCACCTTTACTTGGGGTGGTAGCACCTGTTAGGATACCAGCTATGGGCAAATAGTTAACACCGAAACTTGTGTAAAAATAGGTTTTAATACCAGAAATACTTTGTAATAAAAAAAAAAAAAATATTACTAGCAATTATTTTTGACGGAAAGATTATTATCAGCAATACTTTAAAAAAAAGAAAAAAATACCAGCAATACAAACAGCTATACATTCTTTGGAAATAATATAAACAGCTATAGCTTTCTTCAAGGAAAAATATTCCCAGAAATAGATTTTAGAAGAAAAAACATTGCTAGCAGCAAAAATTTTGTCGGCATTAAATAACCCATTGAGGTTGATATACCGTAAAACAAAATAAACCAAACCAAAATCAAGTGAGTAATTAAAAAAACATTTTACGAAAATAAAACCATCCAATATTTTAAATTTCCTAAAAGAAGTTTGATTTTACTAAAAAATATGAGTAACTGAAAAATGATTCAAATATATCTGTATGCATACACACCTTTTTTTTACCAAACTCACGTTATGAATCTTTTCAAAATTTTGTTGGCATTAAATGACCCACTGAGGTTTTGATATGCCATAAAACAAAACAACGAAACACCTATTAAATATAACATGCATATATTAGGTTGGTGCAAAAATAATGACGTAATAATGTCGTTTTTTGACGTTAAACAATACATCAAAAAACGACATTATTACGTCATTATTTTTGCACCAACCTAATATTAATTATTTTATACACACTTTAGGATATTGATGTTTTTTAAATTATATATACTTGTGTGTGACAAAACAAAAATATTACCATAAAAAAAAGTTGTCAGCGTTAAATAAGCCATTGAGGTGTTGATATACCGTAAAACAAAACAAAACAAATAAACTAAACCCACATTGTGATATAACAAAATCTGCCAAGAACGGTAAAACATTGTATGAACTTGGACACAAATTTACTATCGATAAATTTGCGTCCATGTTCTTGCTTGTTCTGGTAATTATTTATTTTCAGATAAATGATGACAAACAAAAAGGTAACTCATCAGACGAATGACAAATGACGCGGTAATCGTTGTCTTGAAGGCAGAACATAGGGATTTAGAGGCTGTTCGCTTCCTGAAAGTAACACGGTCGTCTGTTGCCAAAGTTGGCAAAGTGCTGGAAGAAGTTGATGGAAATTCTACAGTAGTATCCAAACGCAAATCGCCTCCTAAAACTTCTAATACAATCAGAAGAACAAAGTTTGAAATGGAGGTGTAGAAAATTATCCTTAAGTTCCCCAGAAATTCAATTAGCGACATTGCTATGGAGTTAAAGGTCTCAAGAGAATCTGTCGGATGAATTGCGTATGACAATTGATACAAGGCATGTGATGCGGAGAGGGCAATTCATGTCTGCAAAGTACAAAATCCCGCTTGATCGAGCTGAAAACGTTCATCTAAACAAAGAAGGTCAACCGAACGAATGACAGGTGGTCAATCAGATACTCTTTACGATATTCCAACGGTTGTGCACACAAAGTATTCGACAATTTGACGGTTCCGGGAGTCCTGAGCAAGGTGGGAGATATCATGAATCCTCAGGGAATAAAAAAAACAATGCTGCTATCAGTTATGGGACCTTACCCATAATAATAATAATGGACTATTCCATACTTAATAAATACTGCGCTTCGGGAGTAGGCAAAGAGTCAGTCGTTCACCTCTGAACTGACTGCACGGTTCAACTCTCTTCCTACGGGCGAGAGGAACCCGAAGGAGGCTACGCCGAAGGGCGGAGTCTCCTTCAGGGAGGTTAAACCCGGCCCAGAACCCGTTTATGCGGGTTCAAATGGGCTATTTTTGGCCGGGCCTAATGGCTCGGGAATGCCCACGTTAAAAAGGCCTTGTGCCACATGACACCCTCGTGGGGGGTGACTGAATATTGTCAGTCGTTCACCTCTGAACTGACTGTTCAACGGTTCAACTCTCTTCCTACGGGCGGAGAGGAACCCGAAGGAGGCTACGCCGAAGGGCGGAGTCTCCTTCGGGAGGTTAAACTCGGCCCAGAACCCGTTTATGCGGGTTCAAATGGGCTATTTTTTGGCCGGGCCTAATGGCTCGGGAATGCCCACGTTAAAAAGGCCTTGTGCCGCATGACACCCTCGTGGGGGGGTGACTGAATATTCTCAGTCGTTCACCTCTGAACTGACTGTTTGGTTCAACTCTCTTCCTACGGGCGAGAGGAACCCGAAGGAGGCTACGCCGAAGGGCGGAGTCTCCTTCGGGGAGGTTAAACTCCACCCTGGACCCGTTTATGCGGGTTCAAATGGGCTATTTTTGGCCGGGCCTAATGGCTCGGGAATGCCCACGTTAAAAAGGCCTTTGTGCCACATGACACCCTCGTGGGGGGGTGACTGAATATTGTCAGTCGTTCACCTCTGAACTGACTGTTTGGTTCAACTCTCTTCCTACGGGCGAGAGGAACCCGAAGGAGGCTACGCCGAAGGGCGGAGTCTCCTTCGGGGAGGTTAAACGGCCCCTGAACCCGTTTATGCGGGTTCGAATGGGCTATTTTTGGCCGGGCCTAATGGCTCAGGAATGCCCACGTTAAAAGGCCTTGTGCCACATGACACCCTCGTGGGGGTGACTGAATATTGTCAGTCGTTCACCTCTGAACCGACTGCACGGTTCAACTCTCTTCCTGCGGGCGAGGAACCCGAAGGAGGCTACGCCGAAGGGCGGAGTCTCCTTCGGGAGGTTCGCTCAGCCCAGAACCCGTTTATGCGGGTTCAAATGGGCTATTTTTGGCCGGGCCTAATGGCTCGGGAATTCCCACGTTAAAAAGGCCTTGTGCCACATGACACCCTCGTGGGGGTGACTGAATATTGTCAGTCGTTCACCTCTTTGAACCGACTGCACGGTTGAACTCTCTTCCTGCGGGCGAGAGGAACCCGAAGGAGGCTACGCCGAAGGGCGGAGTCTCCTTCGGGAGGTTAAACCGGCCCAGAACCCGTTTATGCGGGTTCAAATGGGCTATTTTTGGCCGGGCCTAATGGCTCGGGAATGCCCACGTTAAAAGGCCTTGTGCCACATGACACCCTCGTGGGGGTGACTGAATATTGTCAGTCGTTCACAACCGACTGACGGTTGAACTCTCTTCCTGGGGCGAGAGGAACCCGAAGGCTACGCCGAGGGCGCTCCTTCGGGGAGGTTAACCGGCCCTGAACCCGTTTATGCGGGTTCAAATGGGCTATTTTTTGGCCGAGGCGGGCTCCAAATTTACGTTAAAAAGGCCTTACGCCGAAGGGCGGACCCTCGTGGGGGGTGACTGAATATTGTCCCGTTCACTTTTGAACCGACTGCACGTTTAAACGGGTTCCTACGGGCGAGAGGCCCGAAGGAGGCTACGCCGAAGGGCGGAGTCTCCTTCGGGGATAAAGCCCAGAACCCGTTTATGCGGGTTCAAATGGCTCGGCCGGAATGCCCCCCACGTTAAAAAGGCCTTGTGCCACATGACACCCTCGTGGGGGTGACTGAATATTGTCAGTCGTTCACTTTTGAACCGACTGCTCGGTTTGAACTCTCTTCCTACGGGCGGAGGAACCCGAAGGAGGCTACGCCGAAGGGCGGCGTCTCCTTCGGGGAGGTTAAACCGGCCCTGAACCCGTTTATACGGGTTCAAATGGGCTATTTTTTGGCCGAGCCTAATGGCTCAGGAATGCCCACGTTAAAAAGGCCTTGTGCCACATGACACCCTCGTGGGGGTGACTGAATATTGTCAGACGTTCACTTTCTGACCGACTGCTCGGTTCAACTCTCTTCCTACGGGCGGGAGGAACCCGAAGGAGGCTACGCCGAAGGGCGGAGTCTCCTTCGGGGAAGTAAACTCGGCCCTGAACCCGTTTATGCGGGTTCAAATGGGCTATTTTTGGCCGGGCCTAATGGCTCCGGGAATGCCCACGTTAAAAAGGCCTTTGTGCCACATGACACCCTCGTGGGGGGTGACTGAATATCGTCAGACGCTCACTTTCTGAGCGACTGTTCGGTTCAACTCTCTTCCTACGGGCGGGAGGAACCCGAAGGAGGCTACGCCGAAGGGCGGAGTCTCCTTCGGGAGGTAAGCTCAGCCCAGAACCCGTTGATGCGGGTTCAAATGGGCTATTTTTTTGGCCGGGCCCTAATGGCTCAGGAATTCCCACGTTAAAAAGGCCTTGTGCCACATGACACCCTCGTGGGGGGTGACTGAATATTGTCAGTCGTTCACTTTTGAACCGACTGTTCGGTTTAACTCTCTTCCTACGGGCTGGGGAACCCGAAGGAGGCTACGCCGAAGGGCGTCGTCTCCTTCGGGGAGTAAAACCGGCCCAGAACCCGTTGATACGGGTTCAAATGGGCTTTTTTGGCCGAGCCTAATGGCTCGGGAATGCCCACGTTAAAAGGCCTTGTTCCACATGACACCCTCGTGGGGGTGACTGAATATTGTCAGTCGTTCACTTTTGAACCGACTGCTCGGTTTGAACTCTCTTCCCTGGGCGGGGGGAACCCGAAGGAGGCTACGCCGAAGGTCAGCGTCTCCTTCGGGGAGGTAAAACCGGCCCTGAACCCGTTTATACGGGTTCAAATGGGCTATTTTTTGGCCGAGCCTAATGGCTCGGGAATGCCCACGTTAAAAAGGCCTTGTGCCACATGACACCCTCGTGGGGGGGTGACTGAATATTGTCAGTCGTTCACTTTTGAACCGACTGCTCGGTTTGAACTCTCTTCCTACGGGCGGGAGGAACCCGAAGGAGGCTACGCCGAAGGGCGGAGTCTCCTTCGGGGAGGTAAAACCGGCCCTGAACCCGTTTATACGGGTTCAATGGGCCCGACCCACGGCCGAGCCTAATGGCTCCAGGAATGCCCACGTTAAAAAGGCCTTGTGCCACATGACACCCCTCGTGGGGGGTGACTGAATGTCGTCAGTCGATCACTTTCTCAGCGACTGTTCGGTTCAACTCTCTTCCTACGGGCGGGAGGAACCCGAAGGAGGCTACGCCGAAGGGCGAAGTCTCCTTCAGGGAGGTAAAACCGGCCCTGAACCCGTTTATTCGGGTTCAAATGGGCTATTTTTTTGCCTAGCCTAATGGCTCGGGAATGCCCACGTTAAAAAGGCCTTGTGCCATATGACACCCTCGTAGGGGGGTGACTGAATATCGTCAGTCGTTCACTTTTGAACCGACTGCTCGGTTTGAACTCTCTTCCTACGGACGGGAGGAACCCGAAGGAGGCTACGCCGAAGGGCGGCGTCTCCTTCGGGGAGGTAAAACCGGCCCAGAACCCGTTTATACGGGTTCAAATGGGCTATGTTTTGGCCGAGCCTAATGACTCGGAATGCCCACGTTAAAAAGGCCTTGTGCCACATGACACCCTCGTGCGGGGGGTGACTGAATATCGTCAGTCGCTCACTTTCTGACCGACTGTTCGGTTGAACTCTTTGCCTTCGGGCGGAGAGGAACCCGAACGAGGCTACGCCGAGGAGCGGAGACCCGTTCGGGGAGGTAAACCGGCCCTAGCCCGTTTATACGGGTTTCACTGGGCATATTTTGGGCCCGAGCCCACGGGCTCGGAGATCCCACGTTAAACCGGCCTTGTACCACATGATGCCCTCGTGGCGAGTGGGGGGGGGGTGACTGAATATCGTCAGTAGTTCAAATCTTGACCGGCTGATCGGTTGAACACTCTGCTTCGGGTGGGGAGGAACCCGAAGGAGGCTACGCCGAAGGGCGGATTCTCTTTCGGGGAGATAAACCGAACCTGAACCAGTTTATACGGGTTCAATGGGTATATTTTTGGCCGAGCCCACGGGGTCGGAGATCCGACGTTAAACCGGCCTTGTGCCACATGATGCCCACGTGGATGGTGACTAAATATCGTCAGTCAGTAATTCAAGTCGAGTCAAGAGTCGAGTCAGAGGCAGTCCGAAACAGAGTCGAGTTTTGACATTGGAATAGTGATACTGGTCGAGACTACATTGTTCTCTCTACTCAACCTGATTGTTCATACTAACACTTCTCCTTCTCTGTATATATTCCTGTTTGTAATATATCTGTGTTATTCCATACCTGTGTTCTACCTTGGACTATCACCGTGGTACAAAGAACCGGATCATAACACTATCCATAATGAGATGGCTGTGAGGTCTACGATAATGATGGGGGTGGGCAAAGAAAGACCAATCACATACTAACAAGACGCTGCACTACACCTTATCATTAGGTCAAGGAGAGTCAAGAATGTGTTACAATCTCCTTGATCCTGTTACCCTAAGCATATAGACTTCTAGCACTCCCGAACTGAACCAGATGTAATGGGTCCTATTGCTAGTCATACGGTCTTTTAGCAGCCATCCTCTCGACCCAGGGCTTCATCCGCAAATGCTCTTGATGTAGGCCTCTGTGTTGAGTCGGCGGTCCTCACCAATTCGGAAGTTATATTCGTATCGGAACGATCAGAATGAGTTTTCCGAGACGCCGTAACTTCGTAATCACCATTAAACTCATCCAACTCCTTCCGCATGCACTGTCCTGAGATTGACACCCAAACACTGTGAAATGATCGTATTTGAGCTTCCAGTGCAAATGCCAAGCGGTACAGCACGCTGTTCCCAAATTTTCTTACAGATGGTGCCCAACTGACTGTATTATAACTACTTGCATTCGCAGAATTAAAAATATAAAATAGCGACAATTTCCCTATGGCAGCCTATAATTATAACTTCTATCTATCTATCTATCTCTTTGACTGTCTCAGTCTGTTCATATCTATCTATCTATCTATCTATCTATCTATCTTTGTCGAATGTGCATTATTTATCAGCGGATCTTTATCTGTCTCCCTCTCTGACTCTTTCTATCTATCTATTTATCTATCTATGTCAACTGTGCAATATTTATCTACCGATCTCTGTCTGTCTGTGCATGTGTGTTTCTCTCTCTCTCTCTCTCTCTATCTATCTATCTATCTATCTATCTATCTATCTTTGTCGAATGTGCATTATTTAGCTCTCTCATTCTCTCTCTCTCTTTCTTTCTATCTATCTATCTATCTATTTTTGTCGACAGTGCAATATTTATCTACCGATCTCTATTTGTCTCTCTCTATCTATCGATCTATCTATCTTAGTCTGAATATATATACGTCTCTTAGTCAATTGATATCTATCTTTCTTAGTCTGTTCCGTTACAGAGTGCGATTGGTAAATTGTCTCCTCTTTATTTTAAATTTTGCGCATGCACCTTATTTGGTTTTGATTTTGTCGACTTATAATCGGGTCAGTTGAGCACCGTCTGCGAGATAAGGTGCAAAATGACGCCAATTAAATTTTACAGAACCGTATGTGAAATTTCACTAAGCTGTACCGCCTTGATTAAAACAGATTTTACAAAATTCATAAAAACAAACAGCGCGCATGCACGAAATTAAAAAAATATGAATTAGCGACAATTTACCCATCGCATCCTGTAATTATAACTCGCCATTTTTGACATTCAGAAGGAAACCTTTTACTTGATTCGCCGTTTCAACCCGACAGAAAGTCAACCGAATTCATGCGTCCTCGAGTATTTTTGGATTATTTTTTTTTATGCGGTGGACCGTTTTATGATATTTTGAACATTGAAAGCCACTTAAATTTGAGTAGAAATGGCGTTTTCTCCTCTCTGACAAGATTATCAATGAAGTAATGAAATGCAGAACCTTTTGCTAAACACTTTGATCACGAAACAATATGGCCGCCTCCACATCTCAGAAAATGTAAATTTCGAATGAGAATTTAAAAAGAAATATCTTTTTATTATCTTAATGTGTTTCATATCTATCTATCTATTATTGTTGATATTGATCTCATTCTGATTCTATCTCTCTCTCTCTCTCTCTCTCTCTATATATATATATATATATATATATATATGTACCTATCGCATTGTTGTCAGATCTATGTATATATCTGTTCAAATTTACCTCATTCTGGTTATCTATCTCTCAATCTATTTAAGTCTGTTCATATTGATTTCCTTCTGCACATATCTATCTATCTATCTATCTATCTATCTATCTTAATATTTATCTACGTATTTGTCGCATTCTGGCTAGGTCTATGTATATATCTGTTCATATTTATCTCATTCTTGTTATCTATCTATCTACCTATCTATCAGCATGTTCATATATATCTATCTGTCTATCTTGTTCTGGTGAGATCAATTTTTCTATCTGTTCATATTTATCTCATCCTGGTTATCTATCTGTCTATATATCTATCTTATTCTGGTCAGATCTATCTATCTATCTATCTATCTATCTATCTATCTATCTATCTATCTATCTATCTATCTATAAAAACCTATTTACATCTATCTATGTATATATATATTCATCTATGCTCTATGTTGTCTGTTTTTTACATAATTAACTGCGACTTGGTTAACCTTTCAAGATACCCTTTCATTTTCACGATTGACATATGTGAAATTCAAATTATCTGATTATTCTTTTTTTAGCATTATTTACAATAAAATATTTGGTGATTTGAGATTTTATAATTCAATGACATGGCCGTTTATCATAAGCTAAATAAATGTAAATTGCAATATGATATTTATATCTATTTTTTTTAATTTAATTATGTACATGTTTAATTTCAGATATATAAAGATATGAACATACTGATAGATAGATAGATAGATAGATAGATAGATAGATAGATAGATACTCATGAAAATGCTATCATCACAATTCAGAAACAATGATTTCTAATGTTATTGAACCTATCTTTGGACGATTTAAACACAGATTGCATCCGTTCTGGGTATGACAATAAACTACACCGCCGTCCTGGGTGAGACGATAAACTACATCCAGCAGCAAAGCCTCTGATCTGGAGATTTTGAGGAGCGTGGAAGCAATTCTTAAGTGCTGGTGTTCCCAGGTCCATCCTGACACGGGCTGGTAGCACATGTTAGGGTCCCAGCTATGGGTAAATAATTAACCCCCCAAGCTGGGGTCAAAACACTATGAAAGTGTAAAAATGGGTTTTAATACCAGAATTATTACCAGCAATACATTTTTGAAAAAAAATTCCCAGCTATACTTTAAAAAAAAAAATTATAGAAATACATTTTCGAAAAAAAAAATATTACCTGCAATAAAAATTTTGTTAGCATTAAATAACCCATTGAGGTTGATATACCGTAAAACAAACCAAACCAAACAGAGTGCAGTAAAATAATAAAAGAAATTGAAAACTTTGTAAAGATAAATAGACGTACCTTTCAAGAAATGTCACAAAAAACATTTTTTTTGTGTAAATTAAAAGTATGTTAAACAAGAAACACTGATAGAACACTAAAACCATATCTGAAGAAAACTGGTTTTACGAATGCAGAGCAAGCCTTCTTGGGTATGACGTAAACTACATCTGCATCCTGCGTAAGATATTCACTAACCGCCCCACACGGTCGGATGTAGCACAAGGCCTAATTTATTGTGGGGTATCCGATCCCTTAGGCTCGGCCCCAAATTTCCCGTAGACCCCGCAAAAAAAAAAAACGGATATCTGTCTCCCGAGACGAGACTCTCCCCTTCGACATAGTCTCTCGTCTGTGGATCCTATCAGCTCGGAGACAGAGAGTTTGACCAGCCCATTTCTGAAGTAATCCGCGTCCTAGTTAAGACTATAAACAACATCCGACAGTAAGACCTTTGCTCAGGAGGTTTTGAGGATCATGTAGCCACATCTTAACTGTTGTTGTTTCCAGTCCCCATACAGACCTCGAGTGGTAGCACCTGTTCGGGTCCCAGCTATTGGCAAATAATTAATGCCCAAACACTATGTAAGTGTAAAAATAGGTTTTAATACCAACAATATATTTTTGTAATGAATTATTACTCGCAATCAATTTAAAAAAAAAATAAAAAAATATTACCGGCAATACATTATTACCAGCAATTCATTTTTTAAGGGAAAATATTACAAGCAATATAATTTTGGGAAAAAAAATAAATTGCCAACAATAAAAATCTTGACCTCATTAAATAACCCATTGAGGAGGATATGCTGCAAAGCAAAATAAACCAAACCAAAAATACGTCAATGAAACATGATCTACAAACTGATTTCTTACAAAGAATACATATTCTATTCATACGAACCTATCCTAAAAATCTTGTCCGCATTAAATAACCCATTGAGGTGTTGATATGTCGTAAGACAAAATAAACCGAACCAAATCAAACCTAGCGAAAACCATGTTTTAAAAATACGTCAATGAAACCTGTTCTCATACAAACTCATTTCTTACAGAGAATACATATTCTATTCATACGAACCTATCCTAAAAAATCTTGTCGGAATTAAATAACGCATTGATGTTGTTAAGCCGTAAACCAAACCAAACCAAACAAGCAGAGCAAGAGAAGAGGCACAGAATGTTAATCACATTGCCTCAAGAGGCGAAATCCAACAAATATCACAAAATTGTAAGGCAAAAAATTATGTTAAAAATTATTTCCTAAAAGTCGGTTTTGCCAGTGAGTAAATGTAATTCTTTCACTTAAACGACGTAAAATAAACTGCTATTTTTTTTTATCTGCAGGCTGATTATAAAGTAACTCCCTATTTTATGTATGAAATTTCCACAAGCGAGAAGTGCGATAGAAGAAACTGTCAGCTTAGAACTTACGGTTATAACAAGCCATTTTAATTGTAGAATGATGAGACTGGCGCCAATCTAGTACTAATTTTAAATTCATAGTGTCTATATATCATTCATGAAAGTAATATTTATTTTGAAAATACAAAAATGTGGCAGAAGGCCAGCAAACGGGAGATAGAGGAAGGCTGGTCATTAATCATTCTTATTTTAAACTTAGCCAGCCACAATTACTGACTAAAAAAATGTCACAGTATTCCTACACCAAAACAACACATTCTTACTTACCATTCTTACGACATCCACCATAATACCTCAGAATCTCTATGTAATCCTAATTTGTTCTTATATACATCCGAACAACTATCATGAAAGTATTTCTAGAAAAAGACACAGGGAGGCAACTTTACGGTGGTGGGAAAGTGACTGACACCGAGACGCCAGATCAGGACCGATAATATTGCTGATTCTGCTTTGCCTTTTATCAATGAGGCCAAGGTAAATACCAGGGACATATGTACCAGCGATATTTTAAGCAAGGACGAATATAGATGCATATTTTATCCCAAGAAACACCGGCAGAAGATCTGAATAAAGAAGATTTGATATAACGGAAAACAGAAAAATCAGCAAAATGAGACTTGATGCTTTGGCGATTAAATATGCAGCCTCGAGAAAAATAATTCGGCACAAAACTAATCACCCGCAAGACACGCATCCTGGAGAAAATTAAATTATTCTGATCAGTGTAGAAATAAATAAGCCTTTGGCAGTTTCGCTGTCTTACCATTAAAATATTGTTCTGTCAAAATAAAAACGTTTTTGAAGTGAATTTTGCAACTACACTGAGCAGAACATAGTTACTCTTTCAGGGAGATAATGCATAATCTGGCGTGATCATTATCTGAACAAGGCCAGGTGACTCAAACTGTCACTTGCAACCATGTGTCACTTCCTGCTAGCAAAAATATATTAGTGTTGGAACAAAAGTCATATTTATTTGGAATAAGGCAAAAATGTGGAACAAGGCCAAAAAGGGGGTATAGAGGAAGGCTGGTTTTCAGTCTGTCTTATCTTAAATTTAGCTAGCTGCGATTACTGACCCAAACATACCACAGTATTCCTTACACCAAGGTAACGGTTTCTTACTTACCATTCATACAACAGCCACCATAATACCACAAAGTCTCTATAAACTCCTAACTAGTTTCCATATCTACATAGAAAAGTTCATCAGAACAACTATCATGAAAGTATTTATAGAAAAAAGCACAGTATTTATAGAAAAGTCAAAGTATTTATAGAAAAGGCTCGTTATATTAGAAACATAGGTGAATATGTTAATATTTTTCTCACTAATGCTCACATCATACAAAGCACAAGATCTGTTCCATGTAGAGTGTTACAGAAGGCGTTTGTTGTCTGATCGATAAAATTAATATGCAAGAGGGGCAGGTGGGGATATTTGGAAAGAGTAACGGCTATCCATAGACTAAAATAGTGTTACAAAACTCGAAGACCAAGGACAGAATAGTCAGCGATTGTCCGGATTCTGACAGTGACGGTTGGCTTTGTCTGGGTTTTGAATATAACTCTAAAAACGCGAATTAACAGAGGTTCTCAAGAATACTGAAGCATCGATATGCCACCCACAAC
This sequence comes from Acanthosepion pharaonis, assembly GCA_903632075.3. Lineage (NCBI taxonomy): Eukaryota > Metazoa > Mollusca > Cephalopoda > Sepiida > Sepiidae > Acanthosepion > Acanthosepion pharaonis. The sequence goes on along the minus strand of CAHIKZ030005523.1, from coordinate 524,335 downwards.
CAGGTTAACGACTAAGACCACCTGCGGAGGAACGCTTAGCCAACGTGCGAAATTCATTCCGGTGACGTGATTATTCCTACTGCCCCTTAGAATCCAAGCTGCCATTTTGATTAAAACGAATACCAAAAAGAAATGGCCCTTTTCATTTATACCATTTTATATAGGAGCGTGGGGGATCCAGAGACGACTAGTGGTTGGATAAGCATAAATTAAATTAATTAATTAAAACAGATAATAAATAGTATTGAAATCTTGTGATCCATCGCTAAGGAGTTTCACTTGATGCCTGCAGTTAAAGGCAAGTGACTTATTGAGAGAAAACCGGCTCATCAACAAGGAACAACGCCAACATATGCTGACCGTGTTAGAGGAATGAAAAAAACACAACAAAAATATTCTTATAACTCTAGATAGATATATAAAAATATATAGTTTATTTAAAAATAAAAATAAAAAGCATCGTTGATAATGGTTAAAAAGAAAGCTGAAATTCCAGAACATACAGAAAATTCGAACAATTAAATACATTTAATGTCCAGAAAAAAAACAAGTCACACACACACTACACACACACACATATATATATATATATATATATATATATATATATATATATATATATATATATATATATATATATCCATTACGCGAAAAGAATATGGCGGATAAAATTAAATTCTTCATCCAAAAACTCATCACTGCAAATCATCAAGGCCCTATGGGTCAGGGTCCTGATCAGATTTATTTTGCGTTTCTTAGGACAAAATGAGTCCCACCGCGTATAGAGTCCTGAAAACGTCGGTTTCGAAACACTGATGTCACAAATTGAGAAGGGGTCCGATGTACAAGTACATCAAGGAAAGAGAGACACGAGTTGGACTCCTTTTCAATAGTGAATTTTAGGACGGATGAAGTTGATTCATAATTGTAAGGAAAAGAATCGGCTTCCATTTCACTGTTAAAAAGACAAAATGTATCATCCACATATCGTTGATACATAGACGGTGCATTATCTTTAGAGAGGAGGGACGACTCATAAAAAGCCGACAAAAATGTTAGCCAAAGCAGGACCCAAAGGAGAGCCCATAGCTACCCCCGTCTATCTGTCTGTACATGATATTGTTGAAACTAAACTCTACAGACATGGTAGCAAATTTCATCAGCTCAATAAAAACCATTTCAGGGATATCCGGAGGTGACAAATTACTTCGATACAGCATGTTGCAGCAAATATCAATCGTTTCCAACACGGGAACACAAGTAAACAGTGAGCATACATCAAACGAGCACATAAATTTATTTTTTAGATGGGGTTTCACGAATAATCTGAGCAAAAGAAAAAAGAATCTTTAATAATATACGTACTAAAGTAATCAACAACCGGTTAGAGAAGGTTTGATAGAAAACTTGCAACCTTATGTTGAGATGATCCAGTCATGGACAAAATAGGTCTGAGGGGTACATTTTCCTTATGAATTTTGGGAAGGCCATATAGGCGGGGACGAATAGACCCAACAGGTCTAATATCATCCATGATTTCACGAGGTATTAACCCACGTTTGGCCCAAGATAAAAAGTTTCTTCTGAAACTTAATTTCTAAAGGAACAGTACGATCATGTGTCTCTACTGGACCAAGAGGAAGAAATTTAGTAGTGTCACTAATAATGTTTTGCATTTTAGAGACATACTCAGAGTGATCCAGTAGAACGACACCAGCCCCCTTATCTGGACGAGTAATTACCAAGTTATTATTCGCCAGTAAATTCCTGACTACAGAACGGTGCTGCTGACTCCACTTGGACTCAGAAAGGGCTACCGGAGTTAACGCATAAGTATGCGCAGAACTGTTAAGGGTAGCCTTTAAATTAGAAAGCAGGTCAGTAGATTGAGGAACCAGTCTACACAGCTGCGCAGATAGCACTTCAAATTCAGAATAAATTTTTTCTTTATCAGGAATCTTAAATGGTATACAATGGTCTAAGCCGTTCGAAAGTATACCAGATTCTAGCTCAGAAAGCTCGTATGTTGAAAGGTTAGTAATAACTCCAGAAATTGGTTCAGTAATATGCCCCAAAGCGTTTACTGATTAAATGCTGCAACTTAGATTGTCGGTCATTCAATAATTTTCTTGAGGATTTTGTTTGAATAAATCCCACATAACGATAGAACCTAATCCTATCGAAAAATGAAAGGTTGGTTACACTTTCTCTATAAAGGACAGTGAGATCACGGGTAAGTTGATGGATTCTATTTGTATAGAGTTGAATAGAGTCCCTCATAAAAATCTCTTCAATTTTTAAGCCTGGATTCAGTTTCGCACTCCTAATTCTAAATAAAAAAGAGGAGGGACAAACATGATTTTCAATACAGGTCTGTAGAAATTTATAATTACTTATCAAAATTCTGTCTTGCCTTGATAAGAAGAATTTTATCAAATTTTTTGATAATGTCTCTATGATACCTCCGTTTGAAATATTTAAATAAATTATTTGAGGTGCAAAATCGTAATATCGCAAGGAAAAAGTAATATGGGTTGTTTCTTAACGGCATTATGAAAATAATATAAGAAATAAGAGATGATAACTCTCACAAACAAACAGACCAACCGGTTTCGTTCCCAAGCTCATCAGGGTCAACTGGGAACTATTTCTCAATCTTACAGAATAAATAAGTCACACATACAACCTACATACAATTAAAACTAAAATGAAAGATCAATGGTATGGAGGGGGGACAAGGAATAAAAGAACAAATAATTTTTCCCCTTTTTTTTTTTTTTTTTTTTTTTTTTTTTTTTAACTTATACACATATATATACTTTCCTTCTTTCTTTCTCTTTCCTTTCCTTTATGTTTTTTAAACTGTGCAAAAATACACAATAAACAAGAGAAGGAAGAAAAAAAAAAAAAAAAAAAATCTAATAAAATAATTATATATGTATATATAACAGAGTGTGAGGGGAAAATTTGAAGCACACTAGAGGATAATAATATGAAGTCCAAGGAGACAGTCTTTTTGCTTACACAAAGATGGCTCCCTAGACCGAATATATAGAGACTCAAGTGCCTTCAAATGGAATAGAGAGTGCGAACTGGACAGAACAGTGAACCAATTCGGACTAAAGTTCTTCGCACAATTCCTGCTATTTATTAGGTGCTCCGTAATCGCTGAACCGGAAGTGTTAACCAACTGACTTCTATTAGCTTCCGGATTGAGAACTCGTAATGGGACATGCTGCCTGATCCTACAATCTAGACGCTGGAAGTCCTTCCTATGTAATTGCTACCGCAACCACATTTAAAAAAAATAAATCACAGAAGAAACATGATGGGGGGAAGAGTATCCTTGCGCATAGAGGAAAGGCAGACCGAGTTGCAAAATGAACAATTAATTGAGCTGAGAAAAAAACAGTCATGGACGGCTGACGAGATACGCTTAGCCAACAGCTCACCTTGAGACCCAATAAATGGTAGCCGTAGATAAACAGGGCACTTCTGTACACTGTATTGTTTTCCTTACGGAAATTATTGATTTTATCCCGCATAACCATATCAAGAATATCATTAGGATATCCATTACGCGAAAGAATATGGCGGATAAAATTAAATTCTTCATCAAAAACTCATCACTGCAAATCATCAAGGCCCTATGGGTCAGGGTCCTGATCAGATTTATTTTGCGTTTCTTAGGACAAAATGAGTACCACCGCGTATAGAGTCCTGAAAACGTCGGTTTCCGAAACACTGATGTCACAAATTGAGAAGGGGTCCGATGTACAAGTACATCAAGGAAAGAGAGACACGAGTTGGACTCCTTTTCAATAGTGAATTTTAGGGACGGTGAATTTATGGGCTCTCCTTTGGGTCCTGCTTTGGCTAACATTTTTGTCGGCTTTTATGAGTCGTCCCTCCTCTCTAAAGATAATGCACCGTCTATGTATCAACGATATGTGGATGATACATTTTGTCTTTTTAACAGTGAAATGGAAGCCGATTCTTTCCTTACAATTATGAATCAACTTCATCCGTCCCTAAAATTCACTATTGAAAAGGAGTCCAACTCGTGTCTCTCTTTCCTTGATGTACTTGTACATCGGACCCCTTCTCAATTTGTGACATCAGTGTTTCGAAACCGACGTTTTCAGGACTCTATACGCGGTGGGACTCATTTTGTCCTAAGAAACGCAAAATAAATCTGATCAGGACCCTGACCCATAGGGCCTTGATGATTTGCAGTGATGAGTTTTTGGATGAAGAATTTAATTTTATCCGCCATATTCTTTCGCGTAATGGATATCCTAATGATATTCTTGATATATATATATATATATATATATATATATATATATATATGTGTGCGTATGTGTGTGTGTGTGGATGACAATATATACCCTCCTGAGAATTTTATTTCGTTTGAGTTCTCTGGGGAGGATAGATATAGGCAACCAGATGTCTAGCCACACTGATGAGCTGTGATACAGCCAAAAACGTGGATGACAATATATATATATATATATATATATATATATATATATATATATATATATATACATACCGGGTGTAACAACAAAATTGATCAATTTGCTCGTGTAACAGCAAAATTGCTTGTGTAAAAGCAAGATTGACCATTTGTTAGCTGAAGCTTTGAGCCGGTGTAGGAAATGATTAAAGATATCTTACTGGAATTCTCCAGGTTTTTATATCACTATTGGACTCAAAATTGCGCAATAAGGATGTATAATCTTATTATCTAATTTTAATAGAAGAATCATGATGGAATCCATCATAAACGAAAATGACATGTTCATCATTAATTAATCATACCTAAGATTCGGAAGCTCATGAATTATTGAAATAAATTAATATATATATATATATATATATATATATATATATATATATATCATTTGAGGATCATTTTCAACTTTTTCAAGATGATCGTCACCCTCTCTAACCTTCTAACTTTCTGTCCTAGAGTAACAAGTTGCCTCAACCGTTTCATGTACGATTTTCAAGTCCTTTTTCACTACTATTTGGACTGTCATAGCTGAAGCTCCTCTCTCACCTGCCACACATTTTATGGTTTTAGATAAATCTTTTCTAATTGATTACTTTAACCACTAAGATGATCCTTTTTCGTGTTGATCTCGTTTTCTTTTCTACTGTTCCCTCTTTTTAAACTTATTCACCGTTCTTTTGATGGTTCTTGAATGGACTTTGAAGATGGAAGCCTGAGTATGTGTATCTGAAGGTTTGAATGATCTTTTTTCCTCTCACCATTTCTCAGTTGAGAAGACAGTGGATCTGACACAAAGCAATTTTCACCTGCTCTATTTCTAGCTGAATAACTCAATGCGTTTTTCCTTGATTCTTACGATAAATGGTTTCAAGTTGGCTAACCGACTTATCTGAAAACCTGGAAAAAACAATTAGTTCAGTGTTTTTTGTTTTTTTTTAAATATTAAACATTTTGTGGACTGAACAATTATGCTGGAACACCCAATATATATATATATATATATATATATATATATATATATATATAAAGAAATATAGTCTTAAGGTGTGCTATATTTATGGAATAAAGTGCTCAATATCAGAGATAGAGCGTGTGTAAATATAAAAGTGAACATAGGCCTGACGATTGCATATATCATAAAACAGACTGTCGCCTCTAAGTGTTGACTTCTTCATTTTCATATTATATATATATATATATATATATATATATATATATATATATGTGTGTGTGTGTGTGTGTGTGTGTGTGTGTGATAAATTTCTGATATAACTAAATATATATCTGTAAATTGAAATAAAGTGAAGTAAATATTCTGTAAATATGAATAAAGACAGGAGGAAAACTTATCTTAGTCGACGCGTTTTGTCCTCTGATGATATCTATATGGATTTTATTTTGCAGCAAGTATCTATACACAAAGATTACAACGTCTTTAGTTTTTTCCAGAAATTTAATTTTAAGAATCTCTCATAAATATTCATCAGGCTAACTGAAGGTCAAAATGAATTATGGAAGACGCTACGTGATGTAATTTAATGCTCCCTAAAGAAAAGCGATTAAACGTTGTTGTCGCTGAATTATCCCTTCTTTTATTCTGTAATTTTGAAAAATTAAGTTATATGTTATACTTACGTGGACTTACATAACAAAATCTGACATATTCTGCAAATGGTTTCTATTCAGACAGAGTAGCAGTTTTCTGAACAGAGCTGATACGATCCTATATAGACGCGAGCCTTTTATGAATTTGATTACATAAAATATTAATGGTAAATTAAATAAAGGATTCTTTTTACACTACCGGCTTTCTGGATATAGACTGAAATCGTAGTATATTTATCTAATTTGCTTTCTTTTTTTGTTAGTGGTGTCTTTTATTTCGTTTGATGGTATTTCAGTGGTTTTCTCTTTGTCTTTTATCTATACCGTTATGTATATTAATTGAAACAAAACGAATAATTCCGTTATTATTTACTATTTTTTCGTATTTTTCAAATGATACATGACCCAGTGCTCAAAGAGAGTACTTCGTATGTCCTTTCCACGAAGTAGTTCCTTGCAGACTGACCACAGATTCTCGATTGGATTTAAATCAGGAGAGTTTCCCAGCAAGTCTAGTACTTTAATTTGCTTACTAGTAAGGCTTGCCAGTGTGTTTGTGCAGTGTTACAATTTTCGTGCGATTCCTTGGGGTAACGTCCGTTGTAGACAATGTCTGTATGACAAGTAATCGAAAGTCGAGACAGAAGTGTTTGAACGTGATAAAAATCTTATGCAATCACAGATGACGCAATATTTTTTCAAGTCCAAACAAATTCCATCATACACCACGAAAATAGATTCATATTACTGCACATCACTGCAAATGGACTAATCTGAGAAAAAAAATGAAAATTGATTAGACCCTTTCACTCCAGTGGGTCTAAATTTCAATTCATTTGCACAACAATGTATTATCTACGATGTTTTTCCGAAATTGATTAAAAACGTGTTTTTTTTTTTCGGATTATTTACACTCTGAATTGTTAATATTTGGGATAAGCAAACCAATTAGGAAAGAAAGAAAAAAAAGAAAGAAAGAAAAAAGAAAAAGAAAACAGAAATAAAAAAAATGTGTTCGTCTTGTATTAAATATTTTATTAGTAGCAATTATATGATATAATGCCACGGTAGCAGTAATGCTAATTAGCCCTTTCCTCATAACGAAACAGGTTTTTATTCATTGACCGAACAGCCAGTTTTGCTGCCCGTTTATATCTATAAAATCTTTTTTTTTAAAACAATTTTTCAGGAACATAAGTTTCTCGAATCCAATAGCTATTATAGCTCTTTCTAACACTGATAGAAGTTTCCTTCCTAACCTTTTATTTGAAGCCGTTATTTTCACTTCGAGTTATATATACTGTCTATGTTTGCTGTGGCTGCTTTTGGAAGTTTTAAAATGCTGGGTTTCTGTTATTTGGTTGAGTTCTTTGTGATTCTGTAGCGCCAGCCGACAATGTTCAAAGAAGGATAGTCTTCACTAAGGTCCAAAAGCTTCACTCGTTCAAAGCCATTTTAAAACTTGAATCTCAGAAAATGTTTGTATAGAGCTAACAGTTTAGATATTTCTGATATTTGAAAGCCGGATGGAAATGTCGATCTAACGAGGCTATTTAAGAACGTTTCTCGAGGTTTCAGTTTAATTTTCTTGTTTTGCAGCAATTAGTGGTGTTTGGAAAAAACTACTCTCTAGCGCAGTCTCTTGTTTGTCCAATTTTCTTATCCCCTTTATGGAGTTTTTTTTTATAACTAATTCATGTATTGAAATATTTGAAGCGTTTTGTGTTTATTAATTCCACATTCTGAATTTTTTATGCTGAATTAATTGTATGTGTCGTCCCTGCTTTCATTAAAATTCTATATGATGTGTAAATCAGAACGTAAATTAACCTGTGAAAACTCAGAAGTTATTGTACTTTCAGAAGACGTTCAGGTTAATAAATTAATTTTAGCCAAGACGGAATCCTTTAAGTTTAAATTATAGACAGACTAGTTACGATAAGTAAATAATCCACTAAGTATAGTTTTTGGAAATAGATTTCCTTTGCATTCATATAAACTATTATTTAAATTCAGCGCGATAAAAAAAAGATCATAGAAACATGCACAGCGTAAATTTTATTCTTACGACTAGCAGCATGGCCCGGCGTTGCCCGTGCTTGATTCAAAAATCATACGACTCATACAACAATCGATATCATTTGACTTAAAATATTTTGCCTTTCCTTGCCTTTAAAGGAGTGCCCTTTTCCGTGCTGATGTTGCTACATGCCTTACTTCTTGCCTATCTCACATTGCGATTTTTTTCTAAGCTCTATATTAAACATTAAATCTGTTACGAGAAAAGAACTAAACAAAATGAACACAAAACGATCAGCTTTAAAAAAGGACTCGTAAATGGAAAAACCGAATGAAAAAAGAAAGTTAACAACAAATACTTTTTCACAACCAACCCAGTTCTGCGGAATCAGAATCAACGTTGAGTTTAAGCAAGCGAATGAGCCAATAGGAGTAAAGTGCCATGCAGATTTAAATTTTTCCCACTTGTGACGAATGCTATCGATTTTTTTTGCATGCTAGTTAACATTCGTGTCAGTCAGCTGTTGGCTCTTACGCTGGCCAGTAGAATCTTCAAGCCAATTCGTGGCAGCCAGCTATAGGCTCTCACTCTGGCCAGTAGAAAATGGCCGCAAACTACATGAAAACTGCCGGAGCATGTGCATGTAAATTTTGGTGCAAATCCGTCGAAAATTGCGGCCGTGCATTCGTCACACACACACACACACACACACACACACACACACACACACACACACAGACATCTTGCCTTTTATAGATAGAGTTTAGAAATAGACAATTTGGAAGAATCCAGACAATTGCTGACTATTCTGGTCATGTTCTTCGCATTTTCTAACGCTATTTTAGTCTAAGGATAGACGTTATATTTTCCAAATATCATCACCTGCACCTCTTGCATTTTTATCTTATCGATCAGACAACAAACATCTTCTGCAACACTCTATCTCGAGTGGTTCTTGTGCCTTCTATAGGGTGAACATTAGTTACCAAAAATATTAATATAGACTTGTTGAACTGTTATATTCATCTGTTTTTCTAACAGCTTCCCTGTGCATTTTTTTAAACTTTCTTGGTTATTGTTCTGATGAACTTTTCTCTATACATATGGGGAATAGTTAGGCCCTCATTGAGGACAGAGGGTTTGGAGAATTTGACATTCAAAGGGCATATTGAAAGCAAGAGAGAAAGAGTATATCTACTGATACAAACTAACATAAATGATTAAACGGGCAGGAATTAGGTGGGATAGCGAATAGGCAAAACTTATTAATTCTGCTGTTAATATCCAAGATTCCCAGGTGTACAGAAAAATTGAGAAAGTCAAGACTATCAACAATCTGAACTTTGATTTTAGGCCGAATGTCTTGGCTTCCCAGATGGTTCTTACAAATTTATTCAAAACGATATCCTCTAATTCAAGTTGTTAACCACTGGGCTATGTTTTTTTTATGTAGACAACACCCTAGTTTCGTGAAAAGTTGATTTTTCCCTTCAGATATCAACCTTTTCGCTGATCAGTGAACTAACTTACGGTTTACGCTTGGGCACTACAAGAAATTTCATCTGAAGAATTTCTGCCAGTCTCATGGCTTCGTGCTTTCCATATTTTAACGAACATTTTCAGTTGGCTAGCAGGTGGGTTGGAGGTGGGGTAAGTTCTTCTCCGACACATTTTTTTTTTTTTAAACCAAATATGATCTGCTTTACAACTTCGGATTTTGAAACAATTTTTGCTTCATCGAGCCGATTTCTGCAATTTGTCCACCCTCGAGCTAAACCAATTGGAAAATAGAAAAATCCAGCAAGTTCGAAAATCTAAATATCTGACAAGTGTTTGAACAAAGTGACACCGAAATGCGAAGACACATTGAAAAAACGATTTCTAAATTCTAAGCAGAATATTAAATAACTGCAAAGAAAAGAATCCTGAACTCTTATTTAATATTAGACTATGGCAGTGAAAGATTATTTCCCCACCGATTAAGAATAGACTTGAGACAGCAGAAAGACTGAACTACAGAAGGATAGTGGGGATACCGTGAAGTGAACATGTGAGTCACGAAGAAGTCTGAAGGAAAATCAAAACAGAAATGACTGTTATACTTAGAAGCAGAAAAATACAAGCGAAATTCTTGGAACACATAATGAAGAAAGAAGGTTGTGAGAATTTGGTACTTACAAGACGTGTGACGAGAAGACATGGAGGGACGTAACGAATTATCAACCGAACAAACGGATGTAAATAGTTGACAGAACAGAGATTAGAAGGTGTTATGTTCCAGGTTAGGACCAAGGAAGAACAACACGAACACAAGAGTAGAAATAACGAAAGTATATTACACGAAATAATAATACAAGATGTGGAAGGTGTTAGTATGACTGTCAGTCTGGTTTGGAGTGAACTACTATCGGCTCGGCTCGATTCGGTATCTAGCCACACCCCACGAGGGTTGCATGTGGCACAAGGCCGAGTTTAACGTGGGTTTCCCGAGCCCGTAGGCTCGGCCAAAAAATGCTCGTAGAACCCGTATAAACGGGATCGGGTTGGTCAACCTCCCCGAACGAGACTCTGCCCTTCGGCGGAGCCTCGTCCAGGTTCCTCTCCGCTCAGAGGCAGAGAGTTCGCCCGTCAAGCCGAGAAGCTCGGCTTGATTCGACCCTCTCTCTTGAGAGGCGTAGTATAGATAGTGTTAGGAAGAGTTCATTCTGTATTTATAGGTAAGGAACCATGACAGAAGAGATGGTAAAAAGGATAAGAAGTTGTGGAAAGCCATGATCGCCAACGTTCTGTAAGAAGAAGAAGATGGTGTGCTATGATATATAAGGAAAGTAGGAACGGTGCCTTATTTCTGAGGTGTGATGTTCGGCAGATGTTTTGGATCAAGTCAAATTACGACCGAATACCTGAAATTATTAGCAGTTTGTCGTTTTATATGGTGATTTCCTAAGAGTAACTTAGATGCGGCACAAGGTCAAAAGTATGGCGCACCCATTGACGATCAAACTCTCTATTTTTTCGTAAGTGTTCTAGCGCATCGTGTCAAGGTGTCGCTGATTTTCTAAGCTTATATTAGATGTGACACAAGGCCAACAGGATGGGGTTCCCAATGAGGATTGAATTCGTTACTGTCGTAACTATTCTAGCGAGAAAAGCTTGCTAACCATTACACCACATAGAAGGGCCTCTGACATTCAAAGCGTAGCTTAGATGTGGTACAAGGCCAAAAGTGTGGGGAACTCAGTGAAATCGAACTCACTATTCAGTCGTAATTTATATAGGGAGACAAACTCGTTTACCATTACACCACGTAAAAATGCACCTGTCATTTAGCGATATGGTAAGGGTAATAATAATATTAGCCGTTTTCCTATAAGGAAACATTTGACATTCACTGACCGAGCAGACAGTATTATTTTCGTCTGAAATTTATAAAATCTTTCTCTTAAAACACTTTTTAGAGAACACTTTTCTGAAGTCCAGTAGCTGTTATTGTGACGTCGTCCCCTGGTCGCAGCGCCAACTGTGACGTCCTATCCTGGTTTACCACGGCACCAACTGTGACGTCCTCGCCGCGGCGCCAGCTGTTTGCTCCTCGCTGCTCCGTTCGGGTGTCGCCGCTCCAAACGTGACGTCCGCCTGTCGCGTCAGTCATGTTGTCTCGTCCTGTGACGACCAACTCGCTTGGTATCGGTCGCGGCACCCAAATGTGACGTTCTAACTTTTTGGTGATTCGGGTGGGAATCTGGTTAGATTTGATATCAGCCTCGTCGTCCCAACTCGCTTCCAACGCCTGGTTACCAAAGTAACTGCCTTGATCTCCAGTCTGCCTACCCACGTTGTGAATTGATCTTAGGCAGACGAGAACAATCAGTAGTTGGGGCCGTAATGCAAATCGGGTTCAACGGGGGTCCCACCACACAAATATGCATAAAAGAAAATAAAATGAAAACTCAAAAGTTCAAGGTATCAAAGAAAAAGATAACAAACTTTATGTCTAGTTGTTCGATACATAGGACTGCGTCTATCTCCTGACCCGTTGGATTGTGATACGTTGTTTTCCGTTAGGCGAGTTTTAACGCTTCAAGTTGTTTGCTCTTTAAGAAATTGGTTTTTCGGTGTGTCTTCGGACGAAAGTCGAAAAAAACTTATTTTGGTGGTCTGTATCTAGGTCGCTCTTCAAAATAATTGTTCTTGGATTGAAGAGGAGTCCGGAATGTGCGTGAATCTTTCAAGTCAGCTATCTTCGAGGCGGAACCAACTTCCACTGCGAGCTTCGAACTCTCTGCTGCAACTCCACTCTGCTGAACTGAACTGATTTCTGCTCGCTGCAGCTTCGCTTATATGGACGCCGACCAAAACCGGGGTGGGTTTGTCGGCGTCGGGCGTCGGGCGTTCCTCGATAATTCTAAATACATATCCACCTCTTTTATTTCTGGTTAGGAATTTCCACTCTTTTCCATTTTTGGAGCCTTTTCTTACTCCCACCTTCTCACCATACTTCAGAGGGGCGTGAGCTGCCTCCCCACTTCTTCGTAGCAGCTTCTCATACCTATCCTCTGGATGGGCGGCGACAGCCTCCTTCGTGCGTCACGTGATCACCACTCGACCAATGATGTCTTAGTCGGGCGTGGACGAATCCGCGGCTTTGTTTCAGGAAAAAAAATATCTTGCTTAACTAAAAAAAAATTATCTTTTCTTTTCCTTTTCTTCCACTTAATCGCAGTTATCATTTTCTCTAGCCGCAAACAGGACAATACGAACGACGGTGGTCATAACACTTGTTCTACACCTGGGCTTCGTCAGTCATCTTATCGCTAATTATCAGAATGGGTGGCTTTTTAACACGGCCAGACGTCGCCCCGAAAGAAACATTTCTAAGTTCCCATTCATTTCCTTTCGATAACACAGTTTTATTATCGCAGGCTAAATATGTTCCGTCGAAAGAAATCGGTCAGTGGACACATCGTGTGCGGCTTTTGACACAATTAATTTTTCATATCTATCCAAAGCCCTATAGTCCACCTGTTTTTCGTCACTTATCGAAATAACATTTTCATTTGGATTTTTCTTTACGTCCCTAAACACACCCGATTCCTTTATCCACTCAGAATTTCCCTGTCATTGTAATGACACTCTTTCGCCATTTGTTACTTATCAAAATATCCTTTATCCATTGTCTCTTAGCCGTGGTATTCTGCTTATCATCCACGCTTTGGGTTTTAGCCTCTCCTTTCCTTTCTTTTCTTTCTTTTCTTTTTCTGACTTGGTAAATGGTGCCACAATATAGTTCTTTTTAGTGTTGATAGTGGTTTCCTTCCTAACCTTTTGTCTGAAGTAGTGTGGAAGTCAACGTCTTGATTATGTCATTATTTTCATATGCTATCCATTTTAGTTGTTGCTGCTGTTGGTAGTTCTCAAGTGATGGGGTTTCTGTAATTTGGTACTGTTCTCTTGGAGGTTAGCATCAGCCTTGATCATGGAATGCAAGAAAGAACAGTCAAGTATAAAAATTCTTTTCGCTTTGCATATAAATATATCTTATATTTCCGCGTATAAGGCAACCTTTACATACGTCCAGATAGAACATCTATTAATTTTTTGTGCTTTTATATGATATCCGTCGTATAAGATGAGCGAAAACCTAGTCTAGCCCAGGTACGGTAGGCTACCCTACGCCGCCATTAGCAGTTAGGATATCATAATGATTCCTCCGTGTATAAAATTAAGTTGATGTTATTACAAATTATATAATACGATATGATACAAGTGATATTGCTGTAAGTATTGTATCCATTAACCCTTTGCCTGTCCTTTGTATCACTGTGATGTAAAGGTCATGTGATTTCCCCGTCCGTACATCATATGTGGGGTACACCAGCCAGGATTTTAGAAGTGTGTTAAAATTAAGAACGCTTAAGAAAGGCGTCTACTATTGAGCAGGTCTGTGGAAAAGCCTAATCTAATAGAGGGAGGTAAATAGATAGGAAGAGACAGAGGGACGTTGTAAGAGGGGGGAGAGAGAGAGAGAAAGAGAGAGAGAGAAAGAGAGAGAGAGAGGAGAGGCCCGAATGAGAGAGGAACAGAGAAAGAAGAGAAAACTGAAGCAAAAATGTATCATTATAATAATATTCATGTTCAGATCAGGGTGGCAGTCTATCTAGGAGAGCGAGTACAAGACTTTGAAAGCTTGATTGAAACGTCGATTGTTTTGTTTTCTATTGATTATAAACTCGTTTACATATCATATATAATGCGCAGGACATGCGATTTCCACGTCCGTACGTCACATGTTGTGCACACGAGCCAGGATTTTAAAACAGTTTTAAAACTAAAGACGCTTAATAGAATTCTGCTAATGAGCAGGACATCTGTAATAGTTATAGATCTGAAAACAATTTTAGACCTGTGGAAATGAAATTTCTCTGAGCAGTCAAAGGTTTAAGTACATGATGGCTTATGTCGTCTTATTGACTTGTTTGATGCATATAGAGGAATCTAATCGCCATTTAATCACCTCAAAGCTGCTCTAGAAGAGAGCCATTTTAAAACATGAAACTCGTTTTTGCGTTCACTGAACCAAGATTCACGAATAATAGAGGGAGGCAAATAGATAAGGAGAGAGAGGAGGACGTTGTAGGAGGGAGAGGGAGAGTGGAGGAGTAACAGAGAGAGGAAGAGAGAAATGGTAGAAAAAGTGAAGTAAAAATGTATCTTTATAATAATATTCATGTTCAGAACAGGGTGGAAGTCTATCTAGGAGATCGAGTACAAGGGTTTGCACGCACTTTAATTAAACTTTAATTAAATTTGCTTTACTTTATATTAGCGTATCGAAGATTGAAAGGTTTTTTTATTGATTATCAACCCGTTTACAGGTTATCATATGTGAAGCACAGGACATGTGATTTCCACGACCGTACGTCATATGTGGTGTACACGAGCCATGATTTTAAAAAAATCGTTGAACTAAGGACGCTCAAGAAAAGCGTCTACTATTGAGCAGGACGTCTTTAATAGTTATAGATCTGTAAACAAGCATAAACGTGTGGATAATACTCATGAAATTTCCGTGAATCGGCAAAGGTTTAAGTACATGATGACTTATGTCGTTTTATTGACTTGTTTGGTGCATATAGAGGAATCTAATCGCCATTTAATCACCTCAAAGCTGCTCTAGAAGAGAGCCATTTTAAAACATGAAACTCATTTTTGTGTTCACTGAACCAAGATTCACGAATAATAGAGGGAGGTAAATAAATAGGGAGAGACAGGAGGACGGTGTAAGAGGGAGAGAGAGAGAGAGAAAGAGAGGGGAGTAACATAGAGAGGAAGAGAGAAAGAAAGAGTAAAAAAAGTGAAGCAAAAATATATCTTTATAATTATATTCATGTTCAGATCATGGTGGCAGACTATCTAGGAGAGCGAGTACAAGGCCTTGAAAGGTTGATTGAAAGGTCGATTGTTTTGTTTTCTATTGATTATAAACCCGTTTTCAGTTTATCATATGTGATGGACAGGACATTTTCACGTCCGTACGTCATAGGTGGAGCAAATAAGCCATGATTTTAAAAGAGTGGTTGAATTAAGGACGCTTAAGAAAAGATTCTACTATAGAGCAGGCCGCTGAGGAACGTCCTAATCTAATATTTTGTGTATCACAATACGCTTGACTGATAATGTAAAGTTTCCAATGAAAGACATTTATTTATCCACTTTATTGAAATGATTATAACGTTTGCATCACATGGAATGCACAGAGCGTAGTGTAAATAACTTCTGATTTGTACGCTATGTGCATCACATGTGGTTATTATTATGTGAAATACTATATATAAGCACATTCTATTTGACAAATAAGCTGAGTTGCCTTGCAATAGGTATAAATCTGAAAATAAGCATGAGCATTTGGATAGTACACACGAAACTGGCAAGGGCTTAATCTGACGTAGCGTAGTAATTCTTTCACACCCACCCAGCTTTCTGTCCAGTAGAAACTTAAAATAATACCTTATACATAAAGTAAAGTGTATGTATGTATGTGCTTGCGCGTGTAATCACATGCATAAACACACATACAACTCTCCCGTTCCCATTGGTCTGATTTCAATGATTCATAGCTCATTCAAAAGCCTTAGAAAAGCTCAGATTCAGGGTTGCCAGATTATACGAGATTAAAAATCTTTTTAAAAAGATTATTAAAAAGAAAATTATTAAAAAAAAAACGCCCTATTGGGCGGCATTTAAGCAAGCTCCGATGGATGACTCTTGGTTTGGCCATCATCGCAATATGCGATAGGCGACAATAAACTACAGAAGAACTGAAAATTATTTCATTAATTGACTATCCTTCATTACTGTTCTTTTATTCAAGGATTGTTTGGATTTTCGTATCAAAAATGTTATGTTATATCAAAAATAGTTCTGTTTAGGAATATCGTCTTATATAGTGCAGAAGACTGTTTGAAATTTGCATTTTACTTGGCCTTCAACAAGTTGGCATCTATTTATAGAACTTTCCTTAACTATAACAAGCCAATTTATGAAAGAAATGTTCAGTAAAAATTTTTGTTTCAAAGATTTCAAGTAGTGAATATATCATACTTTTGCGAAGTGAAAGAGAACGGGCAAAGCCTGCAAGTAAATAAAAAAAATTCACCTGCCTTTCATGCACACCTATCTACACACACACACACACACACACACACACACACACACACACACATATATATATATATATATATATATATATATATAGCAGGTGTAACAGCATCATTGTCCGCCCCACAAAATGTTTACTATCTAAAAAACACTAAACTAGTTGTAGGCTTTTTCTAGGTTTTTAGATAAGGCGTTTAGCGATCTAAACACTTTGTCGTAAGAATCACGGAAAAAAACCCTTTCAGTTCTTCAGCTAGAAAAAGAACAGATTAAAATTACTTTGTGTCAGGCCCACTCCCTTCCCAACTGAAGAACGGTGAGAGGAAAAAGATCATTCAAGCCTTCAGTAATGGTACCTAACATTCCTAATCTGGTTGCCATCTTCAAAGTCCATTTAAGAACCATCAAGAGATCAGTGAATAATTTTAAAAAAGAGGGGACAGTAGAGAATAAAACTGGATTAGGAGGTCACAACAGGAAAAGGGATCACCATTTCAACTTAGGACTAAAGAGATCATTTAGAAAAGATCCAACTCATTTCAGAAGACGTTTCGCACCTGAGAGAAGATTTTCAGCAATGACAGTCCAAAGAGCAGTGAAAAAAAGACTTGAAAATGAAATCCTACGTGAAACATGTGGGACATTTTGTTTAATATAAGGATAATCTGAAAATTTTATCAATGCTAATCTGAATATCTGGGATGGAGAGGTATGATTATTTGTACAATATTTGCATAACCCATTTGCTTTAACGTTGTTGTTATACTACACCCAGCAGCAAGACCTCTGATAAGGATGTACAGAGAAGCGTGAAACCACCTCTTAATTGATGTTGTTGCTAGGTCCATGGGGGAAAAGTTAACCCTAAAACTGTGGTTAAACACTATGATAGTGTAAAAATAAGTTCTTTTTTTTAATAAAAATAAGCAGCAACAAATTAAAAAAATATTACCAGCAATACATTTTCGAGAAAAAAATATTCCCAACAATAGATTTGACTCTCGACAATAAACCTTTTTTTTTTTTACAAAAATACGTCATGGAAATCTGACCTTATACAAACTGATTTCTTACAAAGAATACATATTCTATTCATACGAACCTATCCTAAAACTGTTGTCGGCATTAAATAACCCTCTGAGGTTGATACGTCGTAAATTACAATAAACCAGACCAAACCAAACCCTCCTTACAAAAATATGTCAATGAAACCTGATCTACAAACTAATTTCTTACAAAGAATAAATATTCTATTCATGCGAACCTATCCCCAAAATCTTGTCGGCATTAAATAACCCATTGAGGTTGATATACCGTAAAATAAAAGAAACCGAACCTAACCAGAATCTCGACAAAAATACTCTTTACAAAAATACGCCAATGAAACCTGGTGGAATGCAAACTGATTTCTTACAAAGAATATGTATTCTATTCATACGAACCTATCCTAAAATATCTTGTCGGCATTAAATAACCCATTGGGGTTGATAAGCCGTGAAGCAAAACAGACCAAACTAAATTTATTGTTATAATCACTCCCTCATTCTTCAGGTGTTTGCTAATCCGTTTCGAACTGAACCCCTTATTTAATCAACTCTCCTTGTCTACCTCGCACTTATTCTTTTTAAATACTCCAGTAACTGACCAGTGCAGAACGCTACGTTTGAAACGTTGTAAGAATGAAAAATAAGAACACTCTGACGATAAAGCTTAACATGGGGGAGATTATGACCCTGCATGTATTTAAATCCTTGCAGTTGCCGTCCTTGTTATGACAATAAACTACATCCACGTCCTGGGTAAGACGATAAACTACGTCCGACCGCAAGACCCCTGATCAGGATGTTTTGAGGAGCATGGAACCACCTCTAAATTGGTGGTGTTTCCAGGTCCACCCTGATCTGCGGTAGTAGCACCTGTTAGGGTCCCAACTATGGGCAAATAGTTAACCCCCAAACTCAGATCAAAATAGGTTTTAATACCAGAAATACATTGTATAAAAAAATTATTACCAGCAATACATTTTTTGAAAAAAAATATTACCAGCGAAGAAAAATTCTTACCAGAAATAGATTTTTGAAGGAAAAAAAAAAATTACCAGAAATAGGCTTTTGGAAAAAATTATTACCAACAATGAAAATATTATCGGCATTAAATAACCCATTGAAGTTGATATGCCGTAAAACCAAACCAAACCAATCTTTGCAGTTGTAGCAGAAAATATAAAGGAGAAACAAGTCGTCCTCTGAAAGCAAGCAAGTAGGAACATCGAAAAACCGTAGTGAAGTGGTGAGATGATGAAATATGGAATGGCTGATCATGTATAGAGGGAAATGGGCATAATGAGGGGAAATACTAGACAGGGAAGAACACTGGATATTTAGACGTTTGGAAGAATTGACGCTAGGCTATGAGGATCTCCTTAGTAGGCCTAGCATAGAAATAAATACAATATAGGAGCTGCTAATAAAGAAAGATAAATGACAGCAAGTCTTAAACCGCTGCAGCAGCAACAATAACCAAAACTTGGGTAGAAGCAGCAGTCAAAACATGACAGCTAGCAGTAACTGCAGCAACGACAGTGGCAGCCTAATCAGCAGTGAAAGTTTGGTTTAAAGATCTAGTAGGTAAAAGCGTTGGTTTCCAAATTCAGTGACATAGTCGTTGTGAGTTCAATCCCTGGGTCGGGCAGTGTGTATTTGCACACAGTGGAAACGGGCGAGCAATAACTGAACAATTCTAAATAAAATGAGAACTAGACGATATCTCCATGAAGAGTGGAAGGAGAACAATCTACACCCGTAGATTAAATAAAGTGTTCAGTTCGGAATTCCCTGTGGTTTACTCAGATCGATATACACTTGAGGAAGGCCGGAGGGCACAACGGCCGAAAGGTTATGATAAAAACAACAAAGATGATGACAATAGACCAAATATGAACATTATAAATAATAATAGCAACAAAGATGCAGACAACAGTCCAAGTGTAAATTATGTAAAAGGATTGTAGACTCGTTTTCTGACTCTAGTGTTCAGCCGTTAAGCAAACGAACGACAGGTTAAACTTCCAGATCGTTTCTCGTGAGCTTGAGTTTGAGCCAATCAATGCTGATCTCAGTCAACATTTGGGCTGATAATCAGAAATGGCTGATGTATCCAATAAAAAATATATTAGTCCCGATTAATTCTCCGTTTGTACCAATTATATCGGAAAATAAGTGCACGTAAATAGATTTAAAAACACTTCCCCGATATGGTAATATTAAATATCAAACAAAATATGACGATAAGCCCAATTCCTATATTCTCCGATGTTTAAAGATTTTCGATCTCCTCACTGACGTTAGAACCCGGTTGAAAGCAATTAATTCGAATTTAATTTCAAAGTCGGCCGGTGGCTGATGTTCAACTTCACGAAGGCATATCTCTGCGCCTGCTTAGTCTCACCTTTTACACTGACCTCAGGTGGAACAAAAACATTGAATCAACAGCTACATCTACTGCAAGGAAATGTGGTTCTCTGTGTCGCGCCAGAAGGTTATTCCCGCCTTCAAATCACAAATCTCCAAACCTACCATTTGTCCTTGCATTGAATACTGTTTCCATATATGTTCTGCCGTCCGCGCTGTTCATCTCGAGGTCCTAGACAAAATCTAGACGGATATGCAATGTGATAAGTTCTGATCTGGCATCTCGTCTAGATTGTCTTTCTCACAAACGTGCTGTGGCTTCCGTCTGTCTTTTCTACAGATATTTTCATGGCAACTGCTCTGACACATCTGCATGAATTTAAGCGTGCTACTAGGTTGGCAGCTCGGTCCCACCCTTTCACTGCCGAAACAGTTAAATGTAACCGCCTCCTCTACTCCAACAGCTTCTTATCTCGCACTTCCCGTCAGTGGAACTCCCTTCCTTCTTCTTGCTTCACTGATAGCTATAAATATTCAAATGTACTCTCAATCGATCTTGATCCACGTCCTTCTCTATATCCTTTCCACAAACACCCATCTTTACTCTTGCTCTCTACCCTCTGTAACCCCTTACGTGCTAGTGGCACTCCCGCCTTGCTTGGTGTGATATGCTTAAAAATATGATGCGGCAAAACCTCTATTTGAAAACTAATTGCGGAAGTAATATTCTATGCAGAATTATACGGATATTTAAGCAACGATATTCACCATCAAAGATTATATTCTATGTTAACCATCGCGAAGATGGCTCATATGAGCCGAAAGCTTAGATCAAGTAACAGATTAATAAGAACATATCTAAATGGTGGACAATTTCTATCTTTATCTTCACGAGAAATTGAACATTAAAACGGCTCATGATCAGAGTTTATAGACATTCATTGTATGTTATAATTAACAATATATATTTTTAGTTAACGATCTGCTGCCCTGATACACTAAACTGAAATATATATATATATATATATATATATATATATATATATATATTGAAAATACAACTATTCTTAAACATGAAAATAGCAAGAAAAAAAACTGAAAATTCTGGAAGCTATATATACATAAAACAGCTGAAACCTAACCCGAACAAAATAAACTATGAAATCTACACAATTATTCTTAAATGTCTATAATTGGTAACAGAAGCCATTGATTTATACCAACGGCTTCCCATACTTAATACTTCTCGTTTTCACTGTCGCGTGGTCATGTGTGACGTCATGAGTTGCGGTGCGATTTTCGCTTCCAGCGTCTTATATGCACGAGTTTGTCGTTGCTTAGAAATCTTCCATGTAAACAGAAACAGACTATCTTCAATGTTTTGTCCGTGTATTGCTTAATATATTGTAATGTAATTGCCATCTTTGATAATGGTTTATGTAAGCCGAAAGCTTAGATAGGATTAAAAAATATGTATCAATATAGTGATTTTCTTTCTTCGATTAATGATAATGTTATTAAACTTATCAGACGATATGAAACGAACTTACATAAAATAAATAGACAACACTTGTCTATATTATTTAATGAAACATGCATCAATGAAAAATGCTGCCTAAATACACACACATATATATATATATATATATATATATATATATATATATATATATATATATATATTCGTATTTGAGTTGACATGGAACATCTATATACGATGCTAATAATACTGGATGGACGGCAAAACATAGCAATTAAAGTTGAATAAGCTAAATAAAGCACCCGTAGAGGGTGGATCATTATATACTAATAAAATGATGGTTATAAAATTGTAATAAGAAAATGTTTTTTTAATAAATTTTAACTATATTTTAAGGTAAAAGATAGAATGTGCCGGCATCTCAACGTTAATTCACTTCTTTGGTTTGACAGAGGTTTTTTGATTATTTGGAATTTTCCTCTAAAGGCATGAAACAGATCATGTCAAGAAGTACTAGTTCTATTCTTTTTCATATTTTCCATTTTACTTTCTAAATATTTTGGTACTTAAATGAAGCCAACAAAAACCCTACGGTAAAATGAAAACATTCGACTTGGAGTATCCTCACCTGATTTCCCTCTTAGAACAGACGCTCTATTAATTGATATGTGCATAACCCCGTTAGAGGTCTCAGATATTATTTCTAAATTAGACTCCTATAAAGCAAGGGGAGGTGACGGGATCCCCGCTGTCTTTGTAAAGAAATATGCTCCGGAGATGGCTTCAGCTCTTTCCAAACCCTACAACTATTGCCAGGCTGCTTCTTGCCTTTCTGCTTGTTGGAAGTCCTTCTCTGTAGTTCCTGTTTTTAAGAACTCTTGAGAACCTTCTGACGCCTCAATTGCCCCCTTTAGTCTACTACGGATTTACAGCAAAATATTCGAAGCTTTAATCAATGCTGACATGGTTAAGCATCTCACCTCTCACGAACTACTCTCTGACAAACAATATGGCTTCTGTTTTGCCAGAGAAACCGCTGATGTGCTAATGGCCATCACCTGATATATATGTCATATTCTTGATAATAACGGTGAAGCTGTAGACATCTCGAAGGCGATTGACAGGTTTTGGCACGCTGGTCTTCTACGTAAACTCCAGGGCTACGGTATTACTGGATGTGGGTTTGATTTAATCTAATCGTTACCTATCAAATCGTGAAATGAATGTCGTCGTGAATGGACTCGCTTTCAGTTCATTTCAAACGAACGTGGGTATCCCCAAACACTCTATTCTGCGTCCTACGCTGTTTCTGATATTCATCAATGATCTCCCTGGTGTTTTCAATTCCCGAGTAGGCATTTATGCAGATGACACTGCCCCTGTCTCAATAGAAAATCCGTCAGAATTGACAAAGTTAAGCTGGCTCCTCCATTCAGTGGTTAACTGGGACAGGAAATGGCTCGTAAATGATAATGCCGCCAAGACGAAACTGCTCTCATTTAACCACCATAGAGAAACTTTCATGTCCGCCATCAGCATGGCTGATGCTAGACTCATGGAAAGCAATATAATGCGCTTTCTTGGCCTCACATTCTCAAATGACTTGAAGTTGATTGCCTACATCAACTCAATAGCTATATCTACTGCAACGAAATTTGGGTTACTGTGTCGTGTCAGAAGTTTTCTATCTTGCCCCTTTACAAATCTATCATTCGTCTGTACATTGAATACTGTTGCTATATCTGGTCAGGTGCTCCTTGTACTCATTTATTTGTTCTTGACAAAATCCAAACAATGGGTCTGCAATGTAATCGCCCCGGACTACGTATGCGCGGACTACGTGTGTTTAAGCGTCCTACTAGATTCACATCTAGGTTCCGCCATTTTATTGTTGATTCAGGTAAATATAACCGCCCCTTCAACTCCAGTAGTTTCTTTTCTCGATCTTCCCGCCCGTGGGACTCCCTTCCGTTTCATTGCTTCCCTGATAAATACCATCTTCAAAAATCTAAATAAAACGTAAATCGCCATCTTCTATCTTCTGGAATCCCCCTTAGCTTTTATCATTACCTCGGTGCCCCCATATTACCAAGACATTTCTCTCACCTTCACTCTCTGTATTACCTAACGTCCTGCATACTAGTGACATTCCCGCCTTACTTGGGGTGAAATGATTAAAGAAATTGCAATAAGCGTATAATCAATAATAATAATAATAAGAAGAAGAAGAAGAAGAAGGAGAAGAAGAAGAAGAAAAGAAGAAGAAGAGAAATTCTTCTTCTTCGTGCCGTGTCCCTTCAGGTCGTGGGCGATCATGGACCTACACATCATCTTGTCTTCTGTAGCACTTAGTAAGGCTTATCTTTTGTTATCTCTCTTAAACTCTGTTCTGTCAAGTATTTACAAAGGCTGATTATGTAGGTTATTCGTAGCTCTCCTCTGTCTCTCACGCCTTCAATATGGTAATTTTCTCGGAATAGATTATATATAGCACAAGGCTAAAACTATGAGGCCAGCAAGGCAAGCTTGCTAACCATTACACCAATGTGCTGTGTCAAAATCTCCAAGCCCTCTTTCCTCATTATAGGCCTAGACATTTTTTTTAAATACAAGTGTCTTTTTTGTTTTCTCTTTACTTAAAAAAAATGTCTCGTTGCTCACGTTATCAATTTTTAAAGGGAGAGTCTATTTCCCAGTAAAATAGACAAACATGTTTCAGGCTTATTTTATGGTTTCAGTAAAATGTACCCCTTGGAAAACATAACACTCAGAAGGCATATATAGGGCAAAGGGGATAGGGCAGATGAGCCATCCACATACCTCCATGCGGATTGAAAATAAACCGTGTAGATATGCAAAAATAGAAATAGGCGTAAGAGAAAGGTCTGCTGTCTCAGAGTCTATGCTAGGGAACCCTGGAGAAACTTCTAGGATTTAACATCGAAGGGCGTAATCTTAGCAATATTAGATAGGAAGATGACACTGTGTTGATGGTAAACACAGAAATAAATTAACAGGACTTCCTAGAAAGGGTATTGAAGGAAAGGGTGAACAAGTGAATATCAATTGTAAAAAGACAGACTGTGTGGTTGTCGTTAAAAGAGAAAAGCCCAAATTCCAACTGAGAAGAGTTTAAATATCTGGGAAATGCATTAAGATAAGATAGAAAATGCGACAACGGAATATGAATACTCATTTGATTAGCGGAATATGCTTTCGAAAAACTAAGCTATGTATTAGGAAGCAGGAAAGTTTCGATGACAATCAGCCCACAGATAGAGAGAGGTAATAGAAATGTACATTTACAAAGCGCTGCTGAGAATTCGACGGGGGAATGCGTAAGTCTTGGGAGAAATGGAAGCCACAAGAACACTTTACTCAGAATCAGAAAGAGAGATGAAATTTCTTCGATACACAATAAGGAAAGACGGCTTGGCAAGCATAACAGTCCCAGGGCATAATCAGTGCAAGAGAGATAGGGAAAGTGAGCGAACCACCTAGCTGACGAGCTTGTGTAAATGGATCGCAGAATAGGGGAGGGAGGTTTGGCAAAGAAACAAGCTAAGGTTTTACAAGTGATAGGAGGCTATGGAGAGATATGATCTCTCATTTCCCGAAAGCGCACGATAAGTAGAAGTTACTTTTCGTGAACCGGCCTAGATTTTTTTTTCGCGAGTCCTTGATAATAAATAATGTCAAAATTCACACATTCTTCATCAGAGACTAACGAAGAACGCAGGCATGTAGACGAAAAAAAAATGGAAGAGGCTATTTCGCCGGTAAAATAGACAAACATCCTTTTAAGATTATTTTAACGTGCTCAGTAATGGAACCCCAGGCTATTTTTCCCGTAAATATTTTTATTATTATGAAGTCAGTTAATGTTAAAAATAACAACACACAAATTTAACAAAGTGTTTTTTGTCCCTATCAACTGTTAAGAGAATTTAAAATCATTTACATCATCAGATGTTAAAATCACAACTTAAAATCATTTATTCATCATCAATTATTAAAGTCTCAGAATATCGTAAGCAGTTCGGTAATAACAGTCTCTAAAAATCCCAAACTTCCCCTTGAGCATGGTTGTTTTGCCAATACACTTCAGGTGCAGCCATTGAAGACAACAGAATCCATATTGTTCAAGTCTTGCCTAAACAGCTCACACAGCAACATGGCTGACGATCCCATGGCTACATAAACGTGTTTAACATGTAGCAATTGTTCTGCTGTTTATTTTCCACAACTGCATAGTGGATTGGTAACTTTTTTAATTTTTCTTCTAGTTCAGCAAATAAACTGAAAGTATCTTCAACACTGAGTTCCATGGCTATAATGAATGAGCTTGGTTTATTGTTTCATGATTATATATATATATATATATATATATATATATATATATATATATATATATATATAATGGACTCTCCCGTCGGTTTCGACGTATGAGGATCTGACAGCTTATTGATTCAGTTATGAAAGTTTGGGCGATAATCTTAAGTGGCATTTAAGACCCGCTAGTGATTTACAAAGGAGGCCACATATGGAGCAAGTGTGAGGATTGTGAAATGAGATCACTGTTAGATTGGCTGACCTTTTAGATATTGCTCTCGCTCCTTGAAGATTATTCAGACAAGCAGATTGAAAATTGCTGATATATATATATATATATATATATATATATATATATATATATATATATATATATATCATGTAAAATCAAAAAGTTACTACCCTTTATACTGAAAAAAAAAAAACAACTCGTGAACTTTCAACTTTCAACTCTGAAATCTAGAACGCTGCATAAGCACCAAAAAAAAAAAAAAAATCAATAGACAGTTGAAATGCTTTAAATTCACATAAACACATATGAATACTCACAGACAACTTGATGCTCTGAAGATGGTCTCAGATGAGATGGAAAGCACTTGGGAAAATAAAAACTATTTGAAAGAAAAAAATTGATATTTCTCTTATTTCATTTTCGAAAGCTACCAAAAAATGAATCAGGGGAACATGAAAGGATCAAAACTAAAACTAATCGAGATAATATGTCTATATTATTTAACCAAACCTGATTCAATGAAAATAGGCTGAATAATTATTCACAATACATACATACATACATACATATATATATATA
>CAHIKZ030005523.1:467500-492500 GCA_903632075.3 Acanthosepion pharaonis | reverse complement strand
TTATTCGGACTATTGTCCTCATCTTCGTCGCCATATTTATTAAAAGTTTCGGCCGTTATACACTCCGGCCTTCTTCAGGCTGTTGGAATGCCGAACTGAACCCTTTATTTCGCTCACTGTTGAGCAACATTGCTCCATAAATTTTCTATGGGGTTGAGGTCAGGAGATTGGGGCGGCCATGTCATAACACTCACCTGCTTCTTATCAAAGTATTCCTTCATCAATTTTGATTTGTGACAGGGAACATTATCCTGCATAAAAATGAGCTTGATGGTGTCGATTTGAACCCTTTCAGCAGAAGGGAGCAGAAAAGACTCTAAAATTCTTTTGTACTGCTCGCTCCTGAGGGTCTTTTCAATAGGTTTTAAGAAACCAGTTCCATGAAAAGGAAAGCATCCCCTGAACATTATACTGAACGGATGCTTGACAGTACTTACTGCTAAATTCAACGAGTTTTCAAAGTTTCTTCTTCGGATTTTAGATCGCTTATCCTTTGAATTTAGCTCAACTTTCGTTTCATCAGAGAAGAGAACATTTAGTAAAAAGATCAGGTGAGTCACTTTTATCGAACAGCACTGTATTTTGATACTTTGTGTATTTGTCGCCATTTTGTATTTTTAATTTTGCGCATGCGCGCTGTTTGTTTTTGATTTTGTCGGCTGCACACTATAGTAGTGTCACTTGGGCACCGTCTGTGGGAAAAAGCGCATAATGACGCCATCAGTCTGCTAGTAATTTGGAAACGGCATGCTGCACTGCTTCACATTCGCACCGAAATCTCCATTTCAGAGAGTTTGGGCGTCAGTCTGGGGACAGTGCAGAGGATTTGGAAAGACTTGGATGAATCTAATTGTGATTCCTAAGGTGTTTGAAGTGACGACGAAGTTATGCCTCCATTCATCTTTCAACAGGGTGTCAAACTCAACACTGAAACCAGCATCAGGTGCCTTGAGGAGGTGGTGCTGCCCTGGGTCCAGAGTATGGCTGCTGGAAGAATCTATGTCTGGCGACAGCACACTACAACATGCTACACAAACAGGCGAATCCAGTCATGACTGTCAGACAATTTCTGCGACAACACCATCCCTTACATCTGGCCACCTAACCGTCCCAAACTGTAACCCCCTTGATTATTACGTGCGGGGTGCAGTTAAACGAGATACCAACAAAACTGCTAGTAAGACTAAAGATGAACTGAAGACAAGGATTATGGCAGTATTCACCAAATTAAACAAGGAGACAGTTCAGAAGAGTTGCAGAAGATTCCAGAATCGTCTGGTGGCAATGGTTGAAGCCAATGGCGATTTTACTGGATAAATTTACTCTTTACTATTTCAATATATTTTGGCAAATATATCTGTTAAAATCAGATGTCAGTGTTATTTTCATATTTGCATCATTTAAACGACAATTTAACCATCGCAACCGACACACGCGCGTGCGCGCGCACGCACACACACACACACACATATTTTTTCTCCAGCAAAAGATTAATTTCTGTAGTTTACTGCTACCAGCAAACAGAAATATTTCTCCTCCCGATGATGGCCATTTTGGTCGAAACTAGTCGAGGAATCTAAATGAAATAATAATAAAAAAACGAAAGAATATTAATCTACAACACAGTGTGTCTAAAGATTTTAATTTTTTTAATTTTTTTAATATTTTTTTTTATTCAATAATATATATATATATATATATATATATATATATATATATATATATATATATATATATAAATAAACATCTTTCGCTTAGTTTACTTATGGGTCATTGTTAATAGATTTTTCGGTTATTTCTCTGATGTTACGTCGAAAACTGAGCAACGGGTGTTTCCTTATTCAATATTTAATCCGAATAACACGATGGAGCTTGGTTATTTATGGCTTGTCTCTTGTGGTGTAAGCATGAATGGATTGACAATTTCCGACGATCATCTTGGTCAGCTACCAGTTCTAGGGTAGATATGTCGGGGCGGGGTCAAAAAATAACGGCCCTCGGTTCGTGGCACCAAGGTAAATAGTTGAAGAAAGGGCGAGGATCTTTTGACCTTTTTATTTTCTGTTAGGTCTTACACCGGGTCAGACGCTATTAATAACTGGGAAGATAAGAAATAAGATGGCCGACAATGGGGAAAATCATATTTAGAAAAGACATCAAAAGGTAGGTGGTTGATTACCACTGACAATAGTGATTACTGATCCATTCTCCCCGGAGGAGGGGTTTCACGTCAAGCGTTAACGACCGTAAAAAGGAGAAGAAAAAGAAAGCAACAACAACAACAACAACAACAACAATAATAATAATAATAATAATAATAATAATAATAATAATAATAATATGATTATACATTTCGTAAGAAAAAAATCTTAAGTTAACTTCGGTTTTAGAGAAAAGATTCGGGAAATGATAATATCAAACAGAAAGAATCCAAATAATTAAATGAATAAATAAATAAAAAAAAATCATCAGAAAACAACAACAATAATAACAATAATAATAAAGATAATAAGAAGAGCATCTTTTATGGAACATACTTGATCTATATTTGGCCCTAGGTTGAAGACATTGTAAATGATTGTATCAAAATACAAATCCAAATAAATAACTATATAACTGAATAAATAAATAAATAAATGAATAAATACTAATACTACTAATTATACTATGAATTCTACTACTACTACTACTATTAATAATAATAATAATAATAATAATAATAGTAATACCTCTCCGAAGGAAACCATTCATTTGCCTTTGATCGCAGGTAAAAGACGGCGTCGATGACTCTCCAAGAACTGCAAGTAAAAATAAATAAGCAAATAATAATAATAATAATAATAATAATAATAATAATAATAATAAGGCATGAACACCACCCAGACCCGGTTATGGAGATAGGACCTGTCACAATTCTATGGGACTACGCAATACACACTGACAGAACAATCAAAGCCAACCGCCCAGATATTGTTATTAAAGACCACAAACAAAAAAAGTGCCTCCTTATTGATATGGCAGTCCCTGCTGACTGCAATGTATCTTTGAAGATATTCAAAAAGCTGTCAAAATACAAGGACCTTGAAATAGAAATCTCAAAAATGTGGCATATGAGAACATCAACAATGCCCGTTGTAGTTGGAGTGCTAGGACTGGGTGGAAAAGATTGCAGTAGACTAATTGAAGGGATTCCTGGAAGTCCATGCCTCAGGGAGATACAAAAAATGGTTCTGACAAGTACAGCGCACACTTTACGAAGGGCTTTATCTATGTAATATTTTCTTTTTTTTTTGTCAGTGGAAAGTGTTATGATGCCATTTCTAACCTTAGGTCCCTGGGCGGGACCCGGAAAGAAATGTGTAAACGCCAGAAATCAAAGATAATAATAATAGTTAAGTAAAGAACGCGTTTTAAGAAAAAAATAAGACTAGAAAAAACACCGTGTTTGACAATGTTAAACAATATTTCTTCAGGCCTTTTTTAAATTTTTTTTTTTTTTAATTTTAAGTCTAAAAATATATAAATCTACGTGTTGTAAGTCTTTGTACAAACGTTGCTTGTCTACGATTTATTACTGACTGGCTACAGTAATTGTGGCACAAGGCCGAAAAAGTGGGAGATGGATCAAGGCTGCTCGACACTATCCTATGCCTAGCTAATTAAATTCACGACACATTCATTCGTTACATTTTACTCGAACCTTATAAGAATCTATCCGTCACCCTATGATCCTACATACACCAAAATAACACACACACACACACACACACACACACACACACACACACACACACACACACACACACACACACACACAGGGTACCAGCCAAAAAATAAATAAATAAGTAAATAAAAAATAAAAAAAAACACTCCATCACGTAAAAAAGTTGCTTGTCTTGTAATGAAAAACAAAACAGCTGTTCTGGTGATGAACGTGTCAAAATGATGAAATACCGCCAGCGCGAAGGCATGAAACTGAAATTTTCTTAATATCATCTTGGAATTTTCTGTTAGTGGATTAGTTACTAAGAGGAACCAATAAAACAATTTAATTAATTAATAATCCTATGGAAATCACCTGTCATTCTGTGCATTGCCCCGGAGCGAGAAGTAAGTAATTTGCATACGTAACTATCTTCATTCGTTTTAAGGGTCGAAAGGTCGGTATATCTTTGAATATCTTTTCAGAATGTGAAGTTTAAGATGTTTGTCGAAATTATAATAATAATAATTATAATATCAACAACAGCATTAAGGAACTAGACTGTTGAGATGTTGTGAGTTTCCCGCGTGTCGGTGTATGAATCAAGACAAACACAGTAGTAGAGGAAAATACTGGTATATTCATAAAAGCAATTAACAATAGAGTGATTAGTAGAACGAAGGTTGGTTAGTACGAAACAATATCCAAAGTCTATAGTCCAACGGTATGTACCGGGTAAGCTTATCTGGACTGCTAAGATATTCAGCCACCCCCACGAGGGTGTCATGTGGCACAAAGGCCTTTTAACGTGGGCATTCCCGAGCCATTAGGCTCAGCCAAAAAAAATAGCCTATTTGAACCCGTATAAACGGGTTCAGGGCCGATTTTTACCCCGAAGGAGACTTCGCCCTTCGGCGTAGCCTCCTTCGGGTTCCTCTCGCCCGTAGGAAGAGAGTTGAACCGATCAGTCGCCCAGAAAGTATCTGGGCTGCTAAGATATTTATCCCCCCACGAGGGCGTCATGCGGCACAAGGCCTTTTTAACGTGGGCATTCCCGGGTTCAGGGCCATTAGGCCCCGCCCTTCGGCGTAGCCTCCTTCGGGTTCCTCTCGCCCGTAAAAATTGAACCCATTTCAACCCGCATAAACGGGTTTCAGGGCCGGTTTAACCTCCCGCAAAACGGGTTCAGGGGCCGGTTTACCCCCGCCCTTCGGCGTAGCCTCCTTCGGGTTCCTCTCGCCCGTAGGAAGAGAGTTGAACCGATCAGTCGTTCAGAAAGTATCTGGACGGCTAAGATATTTAGCCACCCCCCACGAGGGGTCATGCCGCACAAGGCCCTTTTTAACGTGGGCATTCCCGAGCCATTAGGCTCGGCCAAAACATAACCCATTTGAACCCGCATAAACGGGTTCAGGGCCGGTTTAACCTCCCGAAGGAGACTCCGCCCTTCGGCGTAGCCTCCTTCGGGTTCCTCTCGCCCGTAGGAAGAGAGTTGAACCGATCAGTCGCTCAGAAAGTTTCTGGACGGCTAAGATATTTAGTCACCCCCCACGAGGGCGTCATGCGGCACAAGGCCTTTTTAACGTGGGCATTCCTGAGCCATTAGGTCCGGCCAAAAAATAGCCCATTTGAACCCGTATAAACGGGTTTCAGGGCCGGTTTAACCTCCCGAAGGAGACTCCGCCCTTCGGCGTAGCCACCTTCGGGTTCCTCCCGCCCGTAGGAAGAGAGTTGAACCGATCAGTCGCTCAGAAATTTTCTGGACGACTAAGATATTTAGTCACCCCCCACGAGGGCGTCATGCGGCACAAGGCCTTTTTAACGTGGGCATTAGAGCCCGATAAACATTAGGTCCGGCCTTCGGCGTAAAATAGCCCATTTGAACCAGTATAAACGGGTTCTGGGCCGGTTTACCTCCCACAAGAAGGAGACTCCGCCCTTCGGCGTAGCCTTTGAACCTTCGGGTTCCTCCGCCCGTAGGAAGAGAGTTGAACCGAGCAGTCGCTCAGAAATTTTCTGGACGACTAAGATATTTAATCACCCCCCACGAGGGCGTCATGCGGCACAAGGCCTTTTTAACGTGGGCATTCTCGAGCCACTAGGCCCGGCCAAAAATAGCCCATTTGAACCCGTATAAACGGGTTCAGGGCCCAATTTAACCTCCCCGAAGGAGACTCCGCCCTTCGGCGTAGCCTCCTTCGGGTTCCTCCCGCCCGTAGGAAGAGAGTTGAACCGAGCAGT
Source organism: Acanthosepion pharaonis (assembly GCA_903632075.3). Classification (NCBI taxonomy): domain Eukaryota; kingdom Metazoa; phylum Mollusca; class Cephalopoda; order Sepiida; family Sepiidae; genus Acanthosepion; species Acanthosepion pharaonis. The sequence goes on along the minus strand of CAHIKZ030005523.1, from coordinate 486,556 downwards.
CGCTCAGAAATTTTCTGGACGACTAAGATATTTAGTCACCCCCACGAGGGCGTCATGCGGCACAAGGCCTTTTTAACGTGGGCATTCCCGAGCCATTAGGCCCGGCCAAAAAATAGCCCATTTGAACCCATATAAACGGGTTCTGGGCCGGTTTTAACTCCCCGAAGGAGACTCCGCCCTTCGGCGTAGCCTCCTTCGGGTTCCTCCCGCCCGTAGGAAGAGAGTTGAACCGAGCAGTCGCTCAGAAATTTTCTGGACGACTAAGATATTTAGTCACCCCCCACGAGGGCGTCATGCGACACAAAGCCTTTTTAACGTGGGCATTCCCGAGCCATTAGGCCCGGCCAAAAAATAGCCCATTTGAACCCCGTATAAACGGGTTCAGGGCCGAGCGACCTCCCCGAAGGAGACTCCGCCTTTCGGCGTAGCCTCCTTCGGGTTCCTCCCGCCCGTAGGAAGAGAGTTGAACCGAAACGGGTTTTCTAAGGGCACCCCCCACGAGGGCGTCATTACAAGGCCTTTTTAACGTGGGCATTCCCGAGCCATTAGGCCCGGCTCCGCCCTTGAACCCGTATAAACGGGTTCAGGGCTCCCTTCCGAAGGTTCCGTAGCCTCCTTCGCCCCGCCCGTAGAAGAGAGTTGAACCGAGCAGTCGCTCAGAAATTTTCTGGACGACTAAGATATTTAGTCACCCCCCACGAGGGCGTCATGCGTCATGCGGCATTCCAGAGCCATTAGGCCCGGCCAAAAATAGCCCATTTGAACCCGTATAAACGGGTTCAGGGCCGAAGGCCTTTTTAACGTGGGCATCGCCCGAAATTTTCTGGACCTAAGATTTTAGGCCCACAAGCCAAAAATAGCCTCGGCCATTTGGACCCGAACCCGTATAAACGGGTTCAGGGGCCGATTTAACCTCCCCGAAGGAGACTCCGCCCTTCGGCGTAGCCTCCTTCGGGTTCCTCCCGCCCGTAGGAAGAGAGTTGAACCGAGCAGTCGCTCAGAAATTTTCTGGACGACTAAGATATTTAGTCACCCCCACGAGGGCGTCATGCGGCACAAAGCCTTTTTAACGTGGGCATTCCCGAGCCATTAGGCCCGGCCAAAAAAATAGCCCATTTGAACCCGTATAAACGGGTTCAGGGCCGGTTTAACCTCCCCGAAGGAGACTCCGCCCTTTCGGCGTAGCCTCCTTCGGGTTCCTCCCGCCCGTAGGAAGAGAGTTGAACCGAGCAGTCGCTCAGAAATTTTCTGGACGACTAAGATATTTAGTCACCCCCACGAGGGCGTCATGCGGCACAAGGCCTTTTTAACGTGGGCATTCCCGAGCCATTAGGCCCGGCCAAACCCGTATAAACGGGTTCAGGGCCATTTGAACCCGCCCTTCGGCGTAGCCTCCTTCAGGTTCCTCCCCCGCCCGTAAAGAGAGTTGAACCGAGCAGTCGCTCAGAAATTTTCTGGACGACTAAGATAAACCCCCGAGGGCGTCATGCGGCACAAGGCCATTTTAACGTGGGCATTCCCGGGCCGTTTAGCCCATTTGAACCCGTATAAACGGGTTCAGGGGCCATCCCTCCCGAAGGAGACTCCGCCCTTCGGCGTAGCCTCCTTCGGGTTCCTCTCGCCCGTAGGAAGAGAGTTGAACCGAGCAGTCGCTCAGAAATTTTCTGGACGACTAAGATATTTAGTCACCCCCACGAGGGCGTCATGCGGCACAAGGCCTTTTAACGTGGGCATTCCCGAGCCATTAGGCCCGGCCAAAAATTTGAACCCGCATAAACGGGTTCTGGGCCGAACCCCCGCCCTATAAACTCCTTTCCCGCCCGTAGGAAGAGAGTTGAACCGAGCAGTCGCTCAAAATTTTCTGGACGACTAGATATTTAATCACCCCCCACGAGGGCGTCATGCCCAAGGCCTTTTTAACGTATTCCAGCCTCCTATAAACGGGTTCAGGGCCGGAGCTAACCTCCCGAAGGAGACCCGCCCTTCGGCGTAGCCTCCCCTTCGGGTTCCTCCTGCCGAGGAAGAGAGTTGAACCGAGCAGTCGCTCAGAAATTTTCTGGACGACTAAGATATTTAGCCACCCCCACGAGGGCGACATGCGGCACAAGGCCTTTTTAATGTGGGCATTCCCGAGCCATTAGGCTCGGCCAAAAATAGCCCATTTGAACCCGTATAAACGGGTTCAGGGCCAGTTTAACCTCCCCGAAGGAGACTCCGCCCTTCGGCGTAGCCTCCTTCGGGTTCCTCCCGCCCGTAGGAAGAGAGTTGAACCGAGCAGTCGCTCAGAAATTTTCTGGACGACTAAGATATTTAGTCACCCCCCACAAGGGCGTCATGCGGCACAAGGCCTTTTTAACGTGGGCATTCCCGAGCCATTAGGCCCGGCCAAAAATAGCCCATTCGAACCCGTATAAACGGGTTCAGGGCCGGTTTAACCTCCCCTGAAGGAGACTCCGCCCTTCGGCGTAGCCTCCTTCAGGTTCCTCCCCCCGTAGGAAGAGAGTTGAACCGAGCAGTCGCTCAGAAATTTTCTGGACGACTAAGATATTTAGTCACCCCCCACAAGGGCGTCATGCGGCACAGGCCTTTTTTTCGTGGGCATTCCCGAGCCATTAGGCCCGGCCAAAAAATAGCCCATTCGAACCCGTATAAACGGGTTCAGGGCCGGATTTAACCTCCCCGAAGGAGACTCCGCCCTTCGGCGTAGCCTCCTTCGGGTTCCTCTCCCCGTAGGAAGAGAGTTGAACCGAGCAGTCGCTCAGAAATTTTCTGGACGACTAAGATATTTAGTCACCCCACGAGGGCGTCATGCGGCACAAGGCCATTTTAACGTGGGCATTCCCGAGCCATTAGGCTCGGCCAAAAAATAGCCCATTTGAACCCGTATAAACGGGTTCAGGGCCGACTAACCTCCCCGAAGGAGACTCCGCCCTTCGGCGTAGCCTCCTTCGGGTTCCTCTCGCCCGTAGGAAGAGAGTTGAACCGAAGCAGTCGCTCAGAAATTTTCTGGACGACTAAGATATTTAGTCACCCCCCACGAGGGCGTCATGCGGCACAAGGCCTTTTTAACGTGGGCATTCCCGAGCCATTAGGCCCGGCCAAAAAATAGCCCATTTGAACCCGCATAAACGGGTTCTGGGCCGATTTTTACCTCCCGAAGGAGACTCCGCCCTTCGGCGTAGCCTCCTTCGGGTTCCTCCCCACCCGTAGGAAGAGAGTTGAACCGAGCAGTCGCTCAGAAATTTTCTGGACGACTAACCCTGACTCTCTCCCCAGAGCTGACTTATATAAGAGGGACCAGTCCATTACTAGTTAGAAGGTGGGTGCGCCCCAACAACCACCATAGTACATAGAAATACTTAGGAATTAATGAAGGAGACGGAATACAACATTCAATTATGAAGGAAAAGATTAAAAAAGAATATTACAGGAGGTTGTGTTTGATACTTGATAGCGAACTAAATGGGGGCCAATAAAATGAAGGCTATGAACATATTAACTCTACCCGTAGTAACATACAGCTTCAATATTATTAAATGGAAGTTGAATGACATTAAAAGATTGGACGCCAAGACCAGACAAATGCTTACCCAAATGAGGATACACCACCCGAAATCAGATGTTGATAGGCTGTAGGTACCAAGATCTTTAGGAGGCTGAGGTCTGATTCAACTTGAACTAAATCTAAAAACTACAACAATCGGATTGGAACCCTACCTCACAAAAACCAATGGCCCTCTCCTACAAATAATAAAACACCAAATCCACTACATCAACAAAGAAGCTGCACTTTTCAAGAAACAGTTTAATATACCTGAAAATCTACCAACAACAACAACAAAAAAATGGAGCGAATACCATCTACGCCAAATGATTAAAACAGAAAACAAAAAAAAAAAGAAACAAAAAACATGGCTATGTGAAAATACAAAAAAATCTGGGACGTCATGACGTTACATGGCAAGTACCTAAAGAAAACGAGAGAAGCAGATGTGGAACAACAGAAAACGCATCAGTGGCTGAGGAGCAACCGAGTTGAAAGCTGAGACATAAGGCCTAATTATTGCAGCTCAGGACAAATTACTCACAACCAGATCTTATCACTGTCACATAATCAAGAATGGGACTAACACGAAATACAAGATCTGCGGACAACATGATGTAATTGTGGATCATATTATCTTCGGAACTGGCAAAAGATGAATATATTCACAGACATAACAAGGTAGCGATATATGTACACTGGAAGATATGTAAGAAGCACAAAATCGAAACCACTGAGAGATGGAATGAGCACCAACCGTACACAGTTACCCAAAATAACGATGTAACTATCCTCTGGGATATACCAATTCAAACTAAAAAGAGAAATAAAGGCCAACCGACCTGATATTATTATAAAAGACAAGAAATTCAGGAAGTGTATGTTTATTGACATAGCAGTACCAGCTGAGAGAAACACCTCCTTAAATATTATCGAGATTTAACCAAATACAAGGAGCTGGAGATTGAGATGGATAGAATGTAGGTAACGAAGACTGAAACTGTACCAGCTGTTATCGGAGCTCTGGGACTCGTGTGAAAAGGAATGGGCAACAATAATAATAATAATAATAATAATAATAATAATAATAATAATAATTAGAAGAAGAAGAAGAAGAAGAAGAAGAAGAAGAAGACGAAATGATGGAAGAAAGCGAGAGTAAAGAGGGACAATGAACATATATCGGTTGTAACAGGAAAACTGTCCAAATCATGTAACAGCGAAATTGACTAATTTATATATTAAGCTTTGAACCGTTGTATCATAGAAATGATTAAAGATATCTGAGTGGAAAACTCAGAGGTTTTTTATTGCACCATTGGATCATACTTTTAGCAATAAGAACGTATAATTACCCTCCAATCTTAACAGAAGAATCGTGATGAAAATCGATCAGAAAAGAAAATGACATGTTCATCATTAATTAATCATAGCTAAGGATCGAAAGTTCATGACGGATTGAAATAAAGTTCAAATATATATATATATATATATATATATATATATATATATATATATATATATACAAAACAACCATTCGCCCTTGCATGGAGTATTGCTGCCATATATGGGCTGGAGCACCTTCTGCTTACCTCAGGTTCTTGACAAGATCCAGAGACGGATATGTAATCTAATTTGCCCTGATCTGGCGTCTCGTCTGCAGTCACTCTTTCACAGACGCTTCTCTCTGTCTTTTCTACAAATACTTCCATGGTAATTGCTCCGATGAGCTGCTTTCACTGGTTCCCAGACTCCATGAATTCAAGCGCCCTACGAGGCTGGCATCGCGCTCCCACACTTACACGGTAGAAACTTTTAAATGTAGCCGTCTCTTCTACTCCAATAGCTTCATACCTCGCACCTCTCGCCTGTGGAACACCCTTCCCAATTACTGTTTCCCTGAAGGTTATAATCTCCAACTATTCAAATGTAATGTCAATCGACACCTCCAGTTACCTTGATCTACCCACTATCCTTCTCCTCATCCTTTCTTCTATCACTCCTATCCGCTCTCGCTCCAAATCTTCCGCAACCCCCTGCATCCTAGTGGCTTCACGCCTTGCTCAGGGGCGTAATATATATATATATATATATATATATATATATATATATATATATATATATATATATTGTTCCAGGATCATTTTCCAATATATTCAATATATGATCTTTGCCATCTCTAACCTTCTTACTTTCTGTCCTGGAGTAACAATTTACCTCACACTTTTCACGTACGGTTTCATTTTCAAGTCTTTTTCACTGTTCTTTGGAGTTTGGTCATATCTAAAACTCCTCTCTCATGTGACAAACATATGATTGATCTCTTTAGCTCTAAGCTCTCTTCTTGTTCCCCTCAACTTTTCCCTCTTTTTTAAGCTTGTTCACCGTTCTCCTGATGGTTCTTCCATGGATTTCGATGATGGAAACCAGAGTATGACGGTTGGTACTATTATTGAAGGCTTGAATGATCTTTGTCCTCTCGATTATTGCTCAGCTAGGAAGACGGTGAGGTTGATATAAAACAATTTTAGCCTGTCCTTTTTTTGAGCTGAATAACTCAAATGGGTTTTCGGTGATTCTTACAAAACATTGTTGTCAAGATGGCTAAAAATCTTAACCTTTTTTTTCTTTTTTTTTTAAGATATTAAAGATTTTATGGGATGGGCAATTACCTGGTTATACGGTGTGGACAATTCTGATCTTACACCCCGTATACTTAATAAGAAAGCGAAGGATAATCGATAGAGAAGTTATCTGCTTCAAGACATATATAGATATAAATTTACGATTGTCATAATTTTCCTATACAGATAGCAAGAATTCTTAAAGCAAACTTGGCCTCAATTTTAAAATTCTCCTACCCGTCTTTTCAGAATTTGAACATTTTTCGTAATGATAGAGAACAAAGACTAAGTGTTCCAGTTTAACAACCCAGAATATATTTCACTGTATAGTTCCAACTCAGGCCAGATAACTGATTCATTCTATAAACTATATCCAACAGCAAGGCCTCTGATCAGGAGTTTTTGAGTAGCGTGGAACCACCTCTTAATTGCTGGTGTTCCCAGGTCCAACCTGACTCAGGGTGGTAACACATGTTATGGGCCAAGCTATGAGCAAATACTTAATCCCAAACTGGGGTCAAAACACTATGAAAGTTTAAAAATAGGTTTTAAGCCCAGCAATATATTTTGTAAAATATTTTTTTGTAAAAAATTTTGACGAAAAGTTATTACCAGCAATACATTTTAGAAAAAAAAATTACCAGCAATATATTTTTGAATAAAAAGATATTACCAGCAATACATTTTTGAAAAAAAATTGATATGCCGTAAAACAAACCAAAGCAAACCGAACCAAACTATGTATTTAAAAAGAATATTAACAGCTATACATTTTTGAAAAAAAAGTTATTACTACACGGTTCTGAAAAGAAATTACCAGCTATACATATTTTGAAAATATATTTGAAGAAAAAATATTACCATAAATAGATTTTTGAAGGAAAAATATTACCGGCCATGTATTTATAAAGAAAAATCGTCGACATTAAATAACCCATTGTGGTTGATATGTTGTAAAGCAAAACAGGTTCCTTCTCCGGGTGCAGCTTCTTCCAGACCAACGCGTGTGGCTTAAAAATAACCCTTCAGCCAGATCGTTACCCATGAATTAAGACCAGGAAGTCGTCATTGTCATGGGAGACATAAACACCAAAGTAGGCAGGGAAAGGACAGGGGATATAGCAGGAAGGTTCGGATTAGGAACTCGCAACGACAATGAATCCAATTGTGCACAGCCAATGACCAAATAATATCCAAGACATAGTTCCAAGTATATCCGAGACGACTATGGACATGGAGGAGTCCAGGAGGAGAAACTAAAAACCAAATTGATTATATAACCGAGAACAAAAGATTCAGTAGTACAATGATTCATTGCAAAACCTACCCAAGTGCCGACTGCGGAAGCGATCATCGCCCCCTTATATGAAGAAGCCTAATGCAGCACCCAAACTGCAATACAACACTCGTGAGCGATCCTAACCTAAAAGAAAAATATATGGACAATGTGAAAAGAAGATACGAGGCACATCATGGAAACTCGAAATGGGACGCACTAAGAGATGCTTTAGTGACATTAGCAAACGATATCATCCCAAAGGAGACAGGAAGATGAAGAGAAAAAAAAGATGGATGACAGATGAGATTCTCGAAATGATGGAAAGAAGATAGAAAACCCCGCCAAGATACGGGACGGTATAAAGAACATTACGCCATGAAATAAGGGCCAAATGCATGTAAGCTAAAAAAACAACGGCTAAACGAACAATGTGCAGAAATAGAAAGATTGCGTATTACCAACAAAAGATACATGCACAAACAAATAAGACAAATAACAGAAGGCATGCTCGTCAGCAGCCTGCCTAAAATCAAAGGATGGAACGCCCGTAATAGGGAAATAAAAAAAAATTCTTCAATGCTGGAGCTCGAGCGAGTATATTAAAGAACTCTTCCACGACCTAAGAGAACAACCAGCAATACTCAGAACTATCGACGAACCTGGAATTCTGAAAACCGAAGTAAAAACAGCGCTGGCCAAATTGAACAGAAACAAGGCAGCTGGGCCAGACGGAATTGTAACGGAAATGCTGACAGCCTTAGATGACTTTGACATAGACAAGATCACCGAAATAACAAATGAAATCTGCAACAGCGGGGATATACCGGAAGACCTCAGCAGAGCTATCTTCGTAGGTATGCGTAGGAAACCAGGCGCAAACGAATGCGAACTCCACCGAACAATAAGCCAAATATGCCACGTAACAAAACTCATCCGTATGCTGATGAATAGAGCGCGCAGTAGACTCAGGCCCGAGATAGGACAAGAACAGTGCGGGTTCGTTAAAGGCATTGGAACAAGTAACGCGATATTTATGCTCAGAATGTTACCAGAAAGAGCGATAAAAATGCAGAAGGACGTGTACCTATGTTTCATAGACTACGCAAAGGCCTTCGACAAAGTACGCCACAAGGATCTGATGGAACTGCTAAGCAACTTTGGTATATTCAGGAGGGGTATCAGAATAATCAAGAACTTATACTGGCAGCAAACAGCATGCATGCGTATAGAGAACAAGTTCAGCGAATATACAAAAATAGAAAAGAGCGTAAGGCAAAGATGCTTCTCACCCGACCTGTTCAACCTATACAGCGAAGCAATTCCGAGAGAATTGAAAACCATACCAGGATTTAGAATTGACGGCCAAAATCTTAACAACATAAGATACACAGATGAAACAGTACTGATAGCAGACACAGAAAAAAAATTACAAAAATCTCCTACAGAAGGTAACGACGGGCTGTATGAAGAAAGGACGAAGCATAAACTACAAGAAGACAGAATGCATGGTCATCAGTAAAAAGATGAGCCCGAAATGTTAATTGCAGGTTATCTCCTGTTACTTTCCCCCTGAAAGTTCTCCACTGCCTTAAACGGGTATCGAACTCATACTTTTCCTTGAGGAAACGTGGCACAATGGATAAAGGCGTTAGTTAGATCCAGTGACTGGACCCAAAGAGTGTGAGTTCAATACCCGATTAAGGCAGTGGAGAACTTTCCAAGGGAAATTAACAAGAGATAACTGATAACTGACATCCATTAAACATGGTACGTGGAACTAGAACAGTCTACCCCGGTGAGCGAAATAAAGGATTCAGTTCGACATTCCAACTACCTGAAGAAGGCCGGAGCGTACAACGGCCGAAACGTTGTAATAAATATAGCGACAAAGATGATGACAATAGTCCGAATTATGTAAATAATGTCTAAAAGTGCTTTTAAAAAAAAGATGCAATTTTTTTTTAATTAGAAAATAAAAACTTATTGATATATTAAAAAGAAAAAAGAAAAGTCTAGAAAAAATATCGAAATGAAGAAAACGAAGAAATTATCAAAAGTGTAATCGCAAATGGCGGAAAAGAAAAAGAACTTCGTATGAACGGGCGCAAATATGTCGAACACATTCGGAAGAAGGTTGCTGAGAAGCGGAAGGTAACGACTACGAATGCGAAGAATAGCGAATTGTTGGATGAATGCATTTGTCGAAACTGTTAATTATGCGCTAAGTCCAGATTTGATTGACTTCACTGTCCAACAAGCCGACCGGCCGACTTGAACCTAATGCAATCATGGCGCCCAGTTTCGGGCAAATTCGATAAAGACAGGCTAAATTTAGCCACTGATTTGAGCAGGGCATCAATTCTCATTAGGACGCGGCAAATAGTCGAGTAGCCAAAGCTAAGAAACAGAAACGCGAGCTGAGACGGAAACGAGTACATTTTTAACCTATTTTTTTTATTATCTTTGTCTTAAAACATCAACATCATTATTACTTATTATTTTAAATACAATATTGCTTTTATTTACAACGCTCATAAAAGATGTCGGAGGCATGACCCTCCCGAACGTCCCAACTTTTGTTGCACGAAGTACTTTTTGGTCATTGACCACCCTTCTTAGTCCCGTTATCCATTAACACAAACAATTTAAGAAGTTGAATTTCGGCTTCACCTTGATTTTCCTAACTCTTAATACTTTGCTTAGTTTAATAAAGGCATGAGAAGATTGCCCAGCCTTCACTTCCATATAGATTAGATATTACATAGCATTTCAGCATTATTTCTTTGTTTCTAAACACATTTTCCTATCTCTTAATACTTTTCTTAGTTTATGAAAGGCATGAGCAGATTGTCCAGAATTCACTGCAATATAGGAGATTAGATATTACATAGCAGTTCAGCACTTTTTTCTTTGTTTCTAACGACATTTTCTGATCTCTTAATACTTTGCTTAGTTTATGAAAGGCATGAGGAGATTGTCCACCATTCTCTTCCATATAGGAGATTAGATATTACATAGCAGTTCAGCACTTTTTTCTTTGTTTCTAACGACATTTTCTGATCTCTTAATACTTTGCTTAGTTTATGAAAGGCATGAGGAGATTGTCCACCATTCACTTCCATATAGGAGATTAGATATTACATAGCAGTTCAGCACTCTTTTCTTTGTTTCAAATGACATTTTCCTATCTCTTAATACTTTGCTTAGTTTATGAAAGTCATGAGGAGATTATCTAGCATTCACTGCCATATAGGAGATTAGATATTACGTTGCAGTTCAGCACTCTTTTCTTTGTTTCTAACGACATTTTCCTATCTCTTAATACTTTGCTTAGTTTATGAAAGTCATGAGGAGATTATCTAGCATTCACTGCCATATAGGAGATTAGATATTACGTTGCAGTTCAGCACTCTTTTCTTTGTTTCTAACGACATTTTCCTATCTCTTAATACTTTGCTTAGTTTATGAAAGGCATGAGATTGTCCAGCATTCACAGCCATAAAGAAGATTATATATTACAGAACATTAAAATGTTCTCGCAAAAAAATGTGTCTAGCATGACACAGTGAACCAAACTTCCTAACAGCTGACGTAGCACTTGTTTCGATATAATTTTCTATTTAATTCAGGGGATATATATATATATATATATATATATATATATATATATATATATATATATATATATATATATATATATATATAAACAAATGAATATGTATTAACAATAAACGTATATTATGTGTAATAAAAGAATGTGAAAACCGTTTTGGTTCAAACTGTGACGTTGAAGCGCGTTCTCCGAGAGAAACTTACATGTTGATGAGTAGGTGGGTAACGTAAGAAGAGACTACGAAAAATTATCGCAGAGTATTTATAGTGTGGAGAGCGTTCCCTAGGATCACTTTATGAAAGTGAGAGGGGTTAACCCGACAAATGTGTTCTTTATGGAAATGGCTAATTTTACCATTACCATTAATATTTGTTCTATTTCGAACTCTTGTAGATTTATTACATTTTTTGTTTTAAATACGAATGATAGCCCGAGATGGCGCACTGTCTCTCCCCTGAAGGTTATCTGCAGCCATGTTGTTGAAATGCAGAAAGATGTTACAAGACAGGTTTCTATGCGAACTATTGTCTTTCTTATTGTTACCCCGTCCGTTCCAAGTGCGGGAGGGCAAAAAAAATTCCATGTAGTTTTCCCCAGATCCATAAGCACCTGATGAAGGTCGGAGGTCACAACATTCCAATGTACAGTGCTATTCGATAAAAGTGACCCACCTGATTTTTTGTTTTACTAAAAATATTTTTTTGTTTATTGTTTTTGGGGTTAAAATAGAAGAATGTTCTCTTCTCCGATGAAACGAAAGTTGAGCTAAATTCAAAGGATAAGCGATCTAAAATCCGAAGAAGAAGCTTTGAAAGCTCTTTGAATTTAGCAGTAAGTACTGTCAAGCATCCATTCAGTATAATGTTCTGGGGATGCTTTTCTTTTCATGGAACTGTTTTCTTAAAACCTATTGAAAAGACCCTCAGGAGCGAGAATTTTAGAGTCTTGTCTGCTCCCTTCTACTGAAAGGGTGCATATTGACCCCACCAACCTCATTTTTATGCAGGATAATGCTCCCTGTCAAAAATAAAAATTGATGACGGAATACTTTGATGAGAAGCAGGTGAGTGTTATGACATGGCCGCCCCAATCTCCTGACCTCAACCCCATAGAAAACTTATGGAGCATTATAAAGTACAGGCTGTCGAGAAATCAGTTGAGCAACAAAGAGGATTTGATTGTGAATTTCATATCCGAATGGAATTCAATGCTTGGAGATGAGATTTGCCAGAACCTAATCAAGTCAATGCCAAAAAGGGTTGAAAAGGTTATTCAAATTAAAGGAGGACCCATAGATTATTAAATATTTCGAACTATATTACCTATTATAAATAAATTATACCTCTATTATTCTTTATTTAAAGCTGTTCGGTTATGTTTCTATTGATTACTAGTTGCAGGAAATAAGTGAGTCACTTTTTTTGCACAGAGTTTTTACCTAAATCTCATTTATATCCAAAATTATAATTATCAATAGAATACCTTAGGGAGAGTCACCTTTTTTTTACTAGGTGCTCGGGAAGGGGTCTTTATATTAGTAAGATTAATAATTAGTTTGACCCCAAAAACAATAGTCGAAAAAATTTTTAATTAAAAAAAAAAATAGGTAAGTCACTTTTATCGAACAGCACTGTAGATTACGTAGATCGATACACACCTGATGAAGAACAGTAGTTCTCATCTAAAGAAAGTAAATAGTGACTATTATAAATTATAAATTCACACAGAAAGAATTGTTTATATAAAATATTAATCATTACGCTCCAAGCAAAGAAATAAAGTATCTGGGAAGCAAGGGGCCTGCAGAAACTGAGAACACGTTATCGATAAAAAGGACAATAAATTAATAGATTTCAAGTGGACAGAACATGACGATTGACATTGCATTTAATTTTTAACAAGAAATCAGGATATCTGAAAGAGAGTTCCACATGTGCGAAGTTCAGGAGAAGAAAATATTAGCATAGAAATTACTGTTGCATCTAGCTATTTCAAGAGAAAAATGATGAGACCTAGCTACTAATACTGTCGTCTCCTTCTTCATGTGTGTGTTTCGTCAAGATGTAGACGAACATGGCTCTCCGCAATATCCTGTCGTAGATATTAATAAATTCTGTATTTTTATTTCACATAAACCCTGTTCCGTCATCCATTAACTCAAACCCACTAAGTATGACATATTTTGTCTTCCTAGGCTCCTCTTGCCGCCAATATATCCTCTGAGCACCCTTTCTGTTTCGCTTTTCTCTAAAACTGTCGTTGATCACATATTCGGTCCAAATTATCCTCGTTATCCTTCTGTAGAACAAGATTTCTCTTGCTTCAATTATCTTCTTCAACTGTGAGGAGATTGGCCAGCATTCACTGCCATATAGGAGGACATGCTACATAAGATTTCAGTATTCTTTGTTTCTGTTGCTTCAAGTCACTTCTTTATCTAAGAGGATAGTGTCCAGCGTTCACTGCCATATAGGAGGACTGATATTACATAACATAACAGCTCAGTACACTTTTTCCTTGTTTCTGTTGCTTCAAATTTCCTCTTAATCTGTGAAGAGATTGTCCAGCATTTACAGTCATATAGGGGGACTGATATTACATAACAGTTTAGTATTCTTTTCTTTGTTTCTGTTGCTTCAAGTCTCCATCTACTGCCATATAGGATGACTGATATTACGCAACAGTTTAGTTCCCTTTTCTTTCTGTTGTTTCAAGTCTCTTCTTCATCTGTGAAGAGATTGTCCAGCATTAACTGCCATGTAGGAGGACTGATATTACATAACATTTCCGTATTCTTTTCTTTGTTTGTGTTGCTTCAAGTCACTTCTTCATGAGAAGATTGTCCAGCATTCACTGCCATATAAGAGGACTGATGTAACAGTTCAGTACCATTTTGTTTGTTTCTGTTGCTCCAAGTATCTTTTGTATCTGTGAGAAGATTATACAGCATTCATTGCCATATAGGAGGATTGATATTACGTAACAGTTCACTACACTTTTCTTTGATTCTATTGCTTCAAGTCCCTTTATACATATAGAAGATTATCCAGAATTCATTGCTATATAGGAGGATTGACATTAGATAAAAGTTCAGTACTCTTTTCTTTGTTTCTGTTGCTTCAATTCTCTTCTTCATCTGTGAGGAGATTGTCCATGATTCACTGCCATATAGGAGGACTGATATTACATAACATTTCAGTATTCTTTTCTTTGTTTCTTTTGCTTCAAGTCTCTTCTTCATCTGTGAGGAGGTTGTCCATCATTCACTGCCATATAGGAGGATTGATATTACGTAACAGTTCACTACACTTTTCTTTGATTCTATTGCTTCAAGTCCCTTTATACATATAGAAGATTATCCAGAATTCATTGCTATATAGGAGGATTGACATTAGATAAAAGTTCAGTACTCTTTTCTTTGTTTCTGTTGCTTCAATTCTCTTCTTCATCTGTGAGGAGATTGTCCATGATTCACTGCCATATAGGAGGACTGATATTACATAACAGTTCAGTATTCTTTTCTTTGTTTCTTTTGCTTCAATTCTCTTCTTCATCTGTGAGGAGGTTGTCCATCATTCACTGCCATATAGGAGGACTGATATTACATAACAGTTCAGTATTCTTTTCTTTGTTTCTTTTGCTTCAATTCTCTTCTTCATCTGTGAGGAGATTGTCCATCATTCACTGCCATATAGGAGGACTGATATTACATAACAGTTCAGTATTCTTTTCTTTGTTTCTTTTGCTTCAAGTCTCTTCTTCATCTGTGAGGAGGTTGTCCATCATTCACTGCCATATAGGAGGACTGATATTATATAACAGTTCAGGATTCTTTTTGTTTCTTTTGCTTCAAGTCCCTTCTTTATCTAGATAGGAGATTACCCAGCATTCATTGCCATATAAGAGTATTGACCTTACATAACAGTTCAGTACTCTTTTCTTTGTTTCTAACGAAGTGTTCGTTTTTATTAGTCTATTTTTTAGCTTTTGGTTTCGTTTGGTTTCTTTTACGGCATATCAACACCAATGGGTTATTTAATGCCGACAACTTTTTTTCCTAGTAATATTTTTTTGTCAGAAATGTATTTCTGGTAATATTTTTTTCCTCAAAAATGTATAGCTACCAATATTATTTTAACAAATGTATTGCAGGTAATATTTTCTTTCAGTAATATATTGCTGGTAATAGTTTTTTTTTCCTTGAAGAATTTATTTCTGGTAAACATTTTTTACAAAGCATTTCTGGTATTAAAACCTATTTTTACACTTTCATAGTGTTTTCACCCCGGTTTGGGGGTTAACTATATCTGGGGCCCTAACAGCTGCTACCACCCCGGTTCAAGGTGGACCTGGGAACACCAGCAATAAAGAGTTGGTTCCATGCTCCTCAAAACCTTCTGATCAGAGGCATTGCTGTCGGACGTAGTTTATCGTCTTACCCAGGACGCGGATGTGGCTTATCATCATACCCAGGACGGGATTAGCTTTTGGAATGCATGTTTGGCTATCTGAATGCTTCTTCAGATTTTAGTCTCGCACTTTCCGCCTTTTATTATAACACTTTCCATATATATATATATATATATATATATATATATATATATATATAATTAAGTTATGAAGAACTTGGTAAACCAATTGGTAAATCCAAGGAGGATGAAATCCTGAGAGCTCAATGTAAAGAACAGAGCTAATATTTAATGAAAAACAGACACTTCAAGGTACCATGACAATAATTTATTTCACCAAAATCCTTTTTAAAGTTTCGGATCATCAGGTAACACTTCCTGATGATCCGAAATCCTTTAAAAAGGATTTTATTGAAATAAAATATAGTATTTTTCATTAAATTTATATATATATATATATATATATATATATATATATATATATATATATATATATATATATATATATACTAGTTTGATTTTTTGTATATTTGATTTGTTCTACTGCGCTTAAAATTGCCAACTCGAGGTAAGAAACCGGAAATCTCATTCAGAAAAAAAAGAAAAGAAAAAAAAGAAAAAAAAAAGAAAAGAAAAGAAAAAAAAAAAAAAAAAAAAACAAAGCGGCAAATTTATTATCGCCATTTTATCCTTTTGGAATAATAGGCCATGAATAAATTTCTTGAATATTCATGACGTTGAGTAATCATTTGACTCTCGCGTAATTACTTAACTCTGATTGGTTATTTCACGATTGATTAATTTCTCCTTGATCTTGTGACTCGTCATTTAACTGTTATTTGCAGACGAGTTTTCTCTTTCGTTCTGCCCTTCACAAATGGCTGAACAACTCATTGATTTTGAGCGTCAAGTTATCTTACTTTTCAAAGAAGAACATCCGACGTAGGGATTGACGAAATGTGCAGAAATTCTTCCTGAATTTTACAGTCACATCAATCGTTCACCAGTTTACAACGGTTGTCTTAAGTCTTTCTGAAATTATCGCTTTTTGACTTCCTGGGTACCCTGTGTTACCTGGTTATATTGAGAGAAACGGCCCAGGGAAGATATGTTACGGCATTGGGAAACTAATGGAAGATGTGATTGTATGTCTACTCGGGATATTAAAGGGACAAGTGATAGGGATGTTGTGGAGAGACATGATCATTCATGTCCTGTGGCACATAAGAAATGATGGATTGAATCAAGCGTTGTGTGTTCGTCCGTCTTCAACAATAAATTTACATTGTTGCTCGCTCGATGATTTTGTTTAGATTAGTAATTTTAGTCGACCAATATTCGCCCCTCGTTGCCAATCACAACACTTGAGATTCAATGATGTCCAATTGGTAGCTACTCTCGTTTGATGCTGAAGTTATCAGATTGATGTCGTATAAACTCCTCATTTATTGATTAGATGCGCTTTGATGATGAGTAATCGTCTTCACTTATTGAATGTAGTCGAAATCTTGCTGAACCGTTACATCGCCTTCAGACACGTGATTATAAACTGTATGCAGTGATCTTTCAAGGCGTGCGACAACATCATGTTGAAAGGGCGATTCACATACGATCACCGAAGTTAAGGAACACCAAGTCTGGTCACTAACTAGATGGGTAACCGCTGAAAGCTTGAATGAGCTGGTGGTGTATTGCACTTACGGCCACATCATGTTGAAGCACTGGTTCCTGTAAGAACACCAAAGTTAAGCAACTTTGAGACTGCTTAGTACCTACATGGGTGACCGCTTGGGACTACCTGGTGCTGTTAGCTTCAATGTGCGTGTTGTGTAACGTTTTGGGCCACATCATGTTGAAACACCGTTTCCCGTACGATCGCCCAAGTTAAGCAACGTTGAGACTGCTTAGTACCTACATGGGTGACCGCTTGGGAATATCAGGTGCTGTAAGGTTCATGTGCATGTTGTGTAACGTTTTTGGCCACACCACTTTGAAATACGAGTTCCCGGATGCTCACCGAAGTTAAACCGCACGATCACCGAAGTTAAGCAACGTCGGGCCTGGTTAGTGCCCAGATGAGTGACAAATTGTGAATACCTAGTTCTGTAAGTTTGAATGCGCAGGTGGTGCAATGAGCTTACAGCCGCATCATGTTGCAACAGTGATTCACATACGACCACGGAAGTTAAGGGACACCGAGTTTTGTCATTACCTAGATGGGTAACCGCTCTAAGCTTGAATGAGCTAGTGCTATATTGCGACTACTGCCACATCACTTTGAATCACTGATTTCTTGTAAGATCACCGAAGTTAAGCAAAGTCGTGCCTGGTTAGTGCCTAGATGGGTGACCGCTTGGGAATATCAGGTGCTGTTAGCTTCAGTGTGCGTGTTGTGTAACGTTTTGGGCCACATCATTTTGAAACACCGGATCCCGTACGATCGCCCAAGTTAAGCAACGTTGAGACTGCTTAGTACCTACATGGGTGACCGCTTGGTAATATCAGGTGATGTTAGCTTCACTGTGCGTGTTGTGTAACGTTTTGTGCCACATCATTTTGAAACACCGGATCGCGTACGATCGCCCAAGTTAAGCAACGTTGAGACTGCTTAGTACCTACATGGGTGACCGCTTGGTAATATCAGGTGCTGTAAGGTTCATGTGCATGTTGTGTAACGTTTTTGGCCACACCACTTTGAAATACGAGTTCCCGGATGCTCACCGAAGTTAAACCGCACGATCACCGAAGTTAAGCAACGTCGGGCCTGGTTAGTGCCCAGATGAGTGACAAATTGTGAATACCTAGTTCTGTAAGTTTGAATGCGCGGGTGGTGCAATGAGCTTACAGCCGCATCATGTTGCAACAGTGATTCACATACGACCACGGAAGTTAAAGGGACACCGAGTTTTGTCATTACCTAGATGGGTAACCGCTCTAAGCTTGAATGAGCTAGTGCTATATTGCGACTACTGCCACATCACTTTGAATCACTGATTTCTTGTAAGATCACCGAAGTTAAGCAAAGTCGTGCCTGGTTAGTGCCTAGATGGGTGACCGCTTGGGAATATCTGGTGCTGTAAGCTTAAATGTCCGTATTGTGTAACGTTTTGGGCCACATCACTTTGAAACACCGCTTCCTGTACGATCACCGAAGTTAAACCGTACGATCACCGAAGTTAAGTAACGTCCAGCCTGGTTAGAGCCAAGATGGGTGACCGCTTGGGAATAACTGGTTCTGTAAGTTCGAATGCACGGGTGGTGTAATGAGCTTAAGGCCACATCATGTTGAAACAACGATTCACACACGATCACTGAAGTTAAGGAACATCGAGTCTGGTTACTGCCTAGATGGGTAACCACTGAAACCTTGAATTAGCTGGTGGCGTATTGTGCTTACGGTCATACTACATTGAAACACTGTAAGATCATCAAATTTAAGCAACGCCGGCCCTGGTTAGTACCTAAATGGATGATGGCCGTGGAACACCTGGTAATGAGGGCTTTAATGTGAGTGTTGTGTAACTTTTTGAGCCACATCCCATTCCCGTACGATCACCGAAGTTAAGCAACGTCGAGGCTGGTTAGTA
>CAHIKZ030005523.1:457500-462500 GCA_903632075.3 Acanthosepion pharaonis | reverse complement strand
ATATATCGTATATATATATTTATATATCAAAGTATATATATATATATATCAAATATATATATATATGCATATATATATATATATATACATATGTATATATCATATATATATTTATATATAAAAGTATATATATATATATATATATATATATATATATATATTCCTTCACACACGTCTACATTTACCCCTCCTCCTTGCCTCCTTTAATTTTTCCTCCCTTTTATTGTTTTTTTATCGATTTCTCTCTTATTTTTGTACACTTTTTAAATTATTGTCTTCTCTGGTCTTCCATACTTGCGTTTTTCTATCTTTTTTTCTTTATTATCTATAATTATTCTATTTTATCTTTACGATGTGCACTTTCTCCTGGTATCTTCTTTCAAGTAGAGAGTCCATTTCTCCTTCCAGTTCTGTTTACCCTTTTGAAACAGAAACTATTTTCAAACCATTTGACTTCAATCCAATCATTTCAAAATGGTATCTTAAAAAAACACGCCCATCTTGAAACGAATGAATGAGACGCGGACGTTTTTCATCCAGGATTTATATTTTGATTCATAATCCTTTTAATGGACGTGAAGATAACTTGGCGGCGCCTATATCCTCTCCAATGTCAGAATATAAATATGAGAATCATTTGGATTCTCATCCAATTTTTTCTAATATTTATTGGTTGGCTGATTTGTTTTGCAGCTCTTGTCTTCATCTTTGTTGTTATCACAACATTCCGAGCGTTTGACACAGAGGACACAACTGATGAGAATAGTATGAATATCAATAGCCTAAATAAAGACTAGAAATGGTAAAGTCTCAAAGAATGGTGTCTTTATGGATTTCTATTAGTGTTTCAAGTATTGTTCCGACCATTTTTCAGCATGTGTCGAACTTTACTACTGGCGTAAGTTCCAGTGAATATATTGCCCAATCTTACCATGCCGGGACTTTGTAGCCATTTCCGCATAAAGTTTGGGCAACCGGACGCTAAGTGTCAATAATCTCAAATTCTTGTTCGCGTGATGTGCATAATGGTTCTCCATCATCAGGTTCGCTTAACAGGAGTTAGATGGTTTTTGTCTGAATCTCTGGGATGAGGAATTATCATTATTAACGCTATTTATGTTCATATCATTGGCCTCATCTTTGTTATTGTTTCGTGCCCTCCGGCCTTCCTCACAACGACCGAATCGTTATGAAAAACAACAAGAAAGAGGAGAACAATAGTCAGACTATCATCATCATCATCATCATCATCACCATCACCATCACCACCACCACCACCACCACCACCACCGCCATCATCATCATCATCATCATCATCATCATCATCAATCCCCTTGATTTTTGTGATCGTACGTTGGATCCGAATGCAGAAGCAACGTCAACTCTTTTCCCCAACGGTCTAAAAGCAATGAGACGCGCGGCCATTTTTCATCCGGGTCTCGACCGATCCGGCATAGTTATATATCGCTTTTCTTGCTTCGTGATCCTTTCAGTGGGCTTGTACATAACTTGGCGGCGCTCATCTCCTCTCTAATACATATATATATATATATATATATATATATATATATATATATATATATATATGAAACCACTAATCTGATACGGATCGCCTTCGTTTTGCGCCCTTGGTCGTTGACTCCATTGTACAGCCGTCGTCCGCTTGTGTAGATTATCCGCCATTAGCGAAGTGCAAACACTACCCCCTCATTCCGAGAAATCCAAAGGAATAGTGAATAACACAAACAGTAACACCTGTGTCAACATTACCATAAATGGGAATTTACTGGAGGAAGAGTCCAGTTTTAAATACTTGGCAGCAATCTTGTCTAAAGATGGTACCTGCAAGTCGGAAATCCGCACACGGATTGCCGTAACTAAAAGGCAGCGATGTCTATTAAAAAGAATATGGAGGAACAAAGTCAGCTATCGAACAAAGTACAAATCGCTGGTAGTTTCTATTCTCCTATATGGATGTGGAACTTGGAAACTCTTGGCAAGAACAGAGAGAAGGATCGAAACGTTTGAGGATAAATGGCATCTTCTATTTGGAACTTAAAAGCAATGGGTTCGAGCAGAAATGGGTTGAACGTTTTGTGAGCCACCAGAAATATGGCATGGTTTGAACACGTTACAAGAGATTTTAGCCTGAGCAAGACCATCATTCAAGGCACCATTGAGAGGACGCCAAACGCATAAACTGGTTGGACAATGTCAAACAATGGACAAGTATGACTATAAAAGAATTGCTGGTGGCTGCCGTAGATAGACCGTTATGGTGAAGATTCAATATGGCTCCCACCCACCGCTTACGATTACAAAAGTCAAGAAGATGATGATGATGATCTTAAATATTCTCTTTTCTTTCGAAGCATTGGTATGATTTAACCAATGTCCAAACTAAAGATAAGATTTTATATAAAACGCAGTCATTATTGCCGTTATGTTTTACAGAGTGCGGAACAATGAAATATTTTTTAATCTGATATCACAGTTGTCTGACTAGCGAGTTGGAGCAACTAACAAAGCGATAATCGATGACGGAATAGAAAGGTCGTTCACTGAAAATATTTTCTATCATTCGAATCGGAAGGGAGAAGCGGCTTTTGTTATCTGATTGTAACGACCGGTTATTATTGGAGGTATTTGATGAAGTCGCTCTGGATACGGGAGTAAGCAAACGCTAAAAATCTGAATGATAAATTTAATAAAAGGGATATTTGTCTTACTTTATAAAACATTTTGGCAGATGAGCGTAAAATATGAAGGCTTTTTGACACAGGAAGTTTGAGGTTATTATATTCTTCTAAGGTTATTTATCAAATGACTTCTTTTGGCTTAGATATTAAAAATTTAACTAATAAATGAGATATAATTGGAAAGTAATACCCCTACATATTATCACGGGAACTACAAGTAATACAAGGAGCAAAATGACACCGTCGGATAGAGCAAGTTTTCAGCTACAAAACAGTATTTTCCACATAGCCACCACTATTCACTATGCATTTTCTTTCTGAAATAAAAACCTGTATTTTTTTTTCATGCGCATCAACACATATACAGGAAGAAGAGAAAGAATTCTGGATAGAGCAAGTTTTCATCTATAAAACACTATTTTTCCCACTAATCACCGCACTGGCTATGCATTTCTGCTCTGAAAGTAATATATTTCCATGGAGACTAGAACAGATCCAGGGAGCACAATGACACCATTGGATTGAGCAAGTTTTCAGTTACAAAATACTACCCCCCCCATAGTCACCACCACTGGCGATTCACTTCTGCTCTGAAAGTAATGCCTCAACATATTTTTGTGGCGACTAGAACAGATCCGGGGAGCACAATGACACCGTTGAATAGAGCAAGTTTTCATCTATAAATGATTATTTTCCAATATAGTCATCACCGTTGGCTATGCATTTCTGCTCCAAAAGTAATGCGTCCATATACATCCATGGCAACTAGAACAGACCGAGGGTGAACAATTTAAGTAGAATATTCTGTAACCATGGAAACGTGATTTTAACTGTGTCTTTAAAACCCGGTAATTTTTAAAAGTTACTCCAAAATTCGCTTGAAGATGAAATGGAACTAATGCTTTTAATTTAATTGCAAAATTAAATTCAGGGTTTTTAACTTCTATTTTTGAAACATGGTTTGGAACTGTGTAGCGAAAAAACCATATTTTAAATCAATTAATTTATATATATATATATATATATATATATATATATATATATATATATATATATATAGTAAAAAAATCGATTCTCCCGTCAGGTTCGACGTATGAGGTCAAACAGATCAGTTTCCAGGAAACTGACAGCCCATTTCTAACGGCACATGAGATTCGATTATAGTGGTGAAGGTTTCGTGCAGGACCATCCACACTTTTGAAGGGCTGAATTCAGAGACCTGGGGCACTAAGTGCCACAAGGTCCCCAAACGACCCTCCGCAGGTTTTGAATTCAGAGTTGTCTTTCTCCTAGACCAGTTGCCATCCAGGCTATTGAACCCAGTCTGTCCTGCTATTTAACCCATAGCTGGAGGGAGAAGATATATATATATATATATATATATATATATATATATATATATATATATATGAAGAAATATAGTCTTAAGCTGTGCTATATTTATAGGATAAAATTGGTCAATATCAGAGGTAGAGCGTGTGTAAATATAAAAGTGAACATAGAAGTCAACACGTATAGGCGACAGTCTGTTTCATACTATATGCAATCGTCATGGCCTGACGATTGACTCTAGCATGAAACAGGAAACGAACTATCGCCTCTAAGTGTTGACTTCTATTTCACTATATATATATATATATATATATATATATATATATATATATGTTATCAGATAAAACTACATTTTAAAATTATGTTTAAAAGATATGACAGCGTATTTCCTGCTAAATGCAACTGTCAGGCCAAATATATATATATATATATATATATATATATATATATATATATATATATATATATATTATAACCTAAGGAAAGTTACTGAACAGAAAAATCCCACGAAGTTTGGTAATGGACGATAATACTTAGGACAAGAATAACACATATAAGATTCTCCAGCGGCACGTAGAAGAAGTAGTCAACTGTTAGAAGTTAGTCAAGCGAATTCCACATTGAATCTCTAACTGCAGGATATTTGCCAACCGCCCCACGTGTCAGATGTGGCACAAGGCCGAATTTAATGTGGGGTATCCGAGCTCGTAGACTCGACCAATAATTCCCCGTAGACTGCCATGTGAAATGGGTTCAGGTATCTGTTTCCCGAGACGAGAGGCGGAGAGATTGAAAAGCAGAGGTGAATAGACGAATGAAGGATATTTGCCAACCGCCCAACACAGTCAGATGTGGCACGAGGCCGAATTTAACGTGGGATAGCCGAGCCCGTAGGCCCCGGCAAAAATTCCACGTAGACCCTGTAAAAAAACGGGGTCGGGAGGCTGTCTTCCACCCCAGACGAGACTC
>CAHIKZ030005523.1:427500-452500 GCA_903632075.3 Acanthosepion pharaonis | reverse complement strand
TCTATGTCCACTTAAGTTAAAACTATAATTAATATATATATATATTTTTATTTTCTTTTTTATAGATACAAATGTTTAAGAAAATGATCTGTTTATAATAAACAGTATTAACAACATTTACCGGCCTTGAATGTCCGAGAAATTGTCAGAGAAAATAAGCGTCCTCCGACAGGAATCGAACTTGTATCTTATACGTAACCGTCATATAACCTGACGTGCTTTTACCGATTTCGCCACAGAGGAGCGTTTGGTTAGCAAGATCGATTTTACTGTTTTTAAACTACAATTTTCCATGATTTTCTCTCGTACATTCATATCTGCTCGATGCGTACCCAAATGTAAACAAATGACGTAACACATTATGAAATGGACCAAGTCCGACAATTATTTTGAGACATTTTTATGTCTATACATGCTTTTATAGATAAAAATATTTTAAAATAATATGTCGGACTCGATATATATATATATATATATATATATATATATATATATATATATAGAGAGAGAGAGAGAGAGAGAGAGAGAGAGAGAGAACTTTTTTTTTATAAAAGTGTTCAAATTTTACTAGAATGTTCCAAATTAGGATAGGGTTGTTTTTTTTAGAATAATTTTATGATTACTTTAAGAATGATTAAAAGTATTGCGTAATTCGTTTTCTGTCAACCGTCATTTACACATTGACAAAATGGGGAAAATCAAATTAATTGATCAACATCTCCGTAAACGTATCGTTGACCTTCATACAAATGTACTTGATTATAGGAAGGTTTCTAGTCAGTTAAATGTGCCATTGAATTCAGTTGGTACGATAATCCGTCACTGGAAGACGTGTCATTCCATTTGTCTAAAAATGCTCTGGTCGTCCTAGAAAGGTAAAGAAAATATAGCAAGATTATTGGCGAGAAAATTTGGCAGCGATCCCCGAGTTACGCTTAAATAACTTCAGGGAGGATTAGAATTAAGAGGTGTAAAAGTGAGTACGGATATAATTAATCCTTCAATTCGTCGATGTGATAACTTTTCGGAGGTCTCCAAAGAAAATAAATCTTCTTAAACGAAAACACGTTCTTGCTAGACTGGATTTTGCAAACGAGCATTGTATCAAACATGCAGTATTTTGGGAAAATGGTCAGAAGATTCGAAAATTGAACTTTTTTTGGCAGAAATGCTGTGGGAAAGGTCTAGAGAAAGAAGTGTACTGAAATTCGCCTAAGAAAACAATCCCAACAGTAAAATTTGGATCTGGGGTTGCTTTAATGCCCAAGGTGTAGGGAACATTGAAATAATAGAAGGGAGGATGAATGGATCATATTATAGGGATATTTTGGAGAGAAATTTACGTCAGAGTGCACATTTGCTGGCCTTGAAACCAGGTTGGGTCTTTCAACGCCCCTAGAAACCTAAAAACTCATGGTTAAATTCAAACAGAATAGAGGTTCTAAAATGACCAAGTCAATCCCCAGATCTCAATACGATTTAAAATTTATGTAGAGAGCTGAAATTGAGAATTCAAAGAAGGAACCCGAAAAACCTACATGAACTAAAGGAATTTTATCGTGAAGAATGGAAAAGTAATAGTTAAGAAACATGCAAGAAATTCGCCTACATTCTTAGCAATAACGGTTACGCTACGAAATATTAATAGATGATTTAATTAATGTGTTGTAAAATTTTGCGTTATTGAATATTGGTTTTTCTTCGTGGAATATCTTTATTGATCATTTTTATCCAGCAATAAGTAAATAGCAGGACAGAAGGGGTTCTGTAGCCTTGGATGACAATTGGTCTACTGTAGAAAAAATGGCAACCTACTGCGGTAAAAAAAAATCTGCCTCGTCAGTCATGTATCGAAAGATCGTCTAAGAGTGTATCACGTTATGGCACATAACTGACTGAAAATATCATAGTTATTTTATTTATTGATTATTTGAAAGCTCTTCTTGGTAAGGCTGGGGTCTTTTCATAATGATTTTTGCGTAAATATTAAATATTCTATAAGTCAGAAACCAGTGATAGACAAAATCTGGAATACTTGACCCTTTTTCTTTCTCTCTTTATTTCTTTCTCATACTCTATTTCAAGCCCAGAGACACACAGATGACATTTCTTTAACATTAGCAAATTACTGAAGATATTGTATTGAAAGTGAAGTCATTGGCAGACATGTTTTGACAACACTTTGGACCATTCTGAAATGTTCTTGCTTGTATTTTTATTTTCGATTTTATGTTTTTATTCCATTTTTGTCTGTTTTTTTTCCCCCTTTACATCTCTGAGTTCACGGCACATTTATTCTTTTGATTTCTACCCTCACCCAGGCTAGATAGTTATTCATGGGCCATCAGTGAAATCGTCACTGTTTAACGCCGATTTTGTCTAAAATGGCGGACGGACTTAGATCGTTCAACCAAATCCGGACGATAGTGTAGAAAGGGAAGACGAAATAAAGGAAGTGAATAAAGACCAAGCCGTGAATAATATATTTTTCGCTGAAAAAGAAATGGGAGAAAAGAAGTAAAAGAAAGAGAATTCATAGAAAAAGAAGCCGGTCCAGACAAACCCAAATAATAAAATTTATGAAAGAAAGCAAGAATTGGAAACAATTTCAAACATAAAATAGACAATAAATAAAATATCAAAAGTGAAAATAAAGGAAAAAAAATAATGTAAGTAAAACTGTGAAGGAGAAACACTCTAGAGAGCGTCGGAAAGAAAGGAAGAAAGAAGTTTATTTTTAAAAACACAAAAGTTTGAAAAGCATGAAGTAAGAAAACGAAATTTGCGATTGACAAAAATCTAAATGATTGAAAATCTCAGAGAATCCCAACGGGTTTAATAAAATCAACTAGAAAAGAAGAAATCCCAACGAAGAAGATAATAAGAGAAATAAGCTCGCATCTCGCTGAAAAGAAAAACAGAAAACGTTGAGGAGTCTCATAAAACTAGATCAGTAGACCTAGCATAAAGATGAACACCATGTCGAAACCTCTGATTAAAGAAGAAAGAGATAAGGAAGATGACTTGTGAAAGCGTTGTTTAACAACAACAACATCATAAATTAACAAAATCATTGGAAGAATATGAAGAAATCCTGACGGAGGAGATAATCAGAGAAATAAGTATGCATCTACAATGAAAAGAAAAACAGAAAACTTTAAGGGGTCTCATAAAACTAGATCAGTAGACCTAGCATAAAGATGAACACCAAGTCGAAGACTGATTAATAAAGAAAAGTATACTCAAGATGACTTGTGAAATCGTTGTTTAACAACAACAATAAAAAAATTAACTCACATTCTTTTCATATACCATGAAATTATGTCAAATATTGTCCTCCATAGTTTATGCTTCCTTTTAAGCTAAAAGAGTTTACAGTATTTTACAGTGTTTTCGAATTCAAATAGTACAATAATATCGGAGAGGGGAGAGAGAAAATAGGGAAGGGATATATTAAGGAGAGAGAAAGAGAGAGAGAGAGGAGGTAAAGAATGGGGAGAAAAAGAGCGAAAAAGAGAGAAATAAAGACAGAGTGGAGAGAGAATAGACAAAGAGAGAGAGTTGATAGATAAAGAGAGAGGCAAGAGAAAAAGAGAGAGGCAAGAGAGAAAGACAGCAGAAAGAGTGAGAGGGGAGAAAAAAGAGAAAGAGAGGAAAGGAAGAGAAAGAGGAATAGTGATAAAGATTAAAAAGGAGAAAGAGATAGAAAGATTCAGAGAGAGGTGAGAAAGACAAAGAGAGAGATGAGAGAAAGAGAGAAAGAGATAAAAAGAGTGAGAAATAGGCAGCAGTGCGAGCAGAGAAAAAGGGAGGAAGAGAAAGAAGAGAGAAATAGAGAGGAGAGAACTAAAGAAAGAAAGAGAGATCCATAGAGGTGATAAAGAGAGAGGAAGAAAGAGTGGGAATAGAAAGAGAGAGAAAGAGAGGAGAGATAGGGAGAGAGAGAGAGATATATTGTGAAAAGAGGGAGAGAAAGAAAGCAACATAATTTTAGTGGCTTTAGTGCCTTGCATTGGTGATACCAATTGAAAAAAAAAAGAAAAAAAAAGAAAGGGATATGCAAGACCAAGATTCGAACTCGTATTCAACTAGCGAATGGGTCATGCTAAAAGCTGAGCAAGGTGTTGAGAAGCGGAAAAAAATAATTCGAAACAAAGAAAAGTGTGCCGTGTTGCTATGTGATAACCATCGTCTTATACAGCAGAGAACGTTAAACAATTTCCCTACAGACGAGAAAAAACCTAGATGCAACAGAAATGCGATTCTACAGAAGGATACTGAGAATTCCCTGTTTAGCATTGAGGATGGCTTAAATAAAATGGTACAAGAACATACACTTATAAGCAGAAAAAAAAACAGCCTAAATTGCTTGGACACATGATGAAGACCCGAGGTCTTGCAAAACCTAACCCTCACAGGGCCTATTGAGGGTGAGAGATAGGTGAATGTGGAGAGACACTACCTGACCGGCTTGTGTGAATGGATGGCTGAACTGAGAGTGAGCATTAGCAATGGGAGAAAAACTGCTAAGAGTTACACAGAGATAGGAAGTTGGGGAGATCGATGGTCGCCTATGACCTGAAGGGATACGGCACATACACGACAAGTTTTCGCGCAAATAAGGAATTTTTTGCCAATGTACGGCTAATCATTTCGATCTGTTGAAATCAGTACATGAAGATAAGATCGTTCTATGATAAATATTAGTCATTTTTTTTTTAATAAAAAAAAAAAAAAATTCTGCCGAAAGAAATACTTCAACAGAACTATCAATTATAATTTGCTGGAACGCTCGGCTATTCTGTGACACAGAATTTCAACAAACCATCTGCGTTTTGGTGCCAAACTGATCGAACTTCACTTTATCGGACATTGGGAAAATTGTGTTTTATATACAATGGAATACGGTACAGGGTTAGCCTAATTATTGGCAAGATTATCTGGAAATCTGGGTCAGGTTCTATCACGATCATAAAATAATGGTTTCTCAGCAAAGGTCAACGGTTCACTCATACCGAAGATAGACCGAATGTAGGTTAATCAGTTTATCTATCATGGTTTCGATTTATTTGCTTTTATGATTATGAATATGGATGAACCTGTTCTAAATATGGAGAAATAGTCCTTATCGAATTGCTAGTATATCTCTGTTTATCTCAGTCTACTCAGATCTATCTATCTATCTATCTATCTATCTATCTATCTATCTATCTGTCTGTCTGTCTGTTTGTCTGTCTATCTATCGTCAGAATGGATGCCAGCCGTATTCAAAAGCAATTGTTTTTTGTTGAGTTGCGAACGGGGAAGAAAAATGCCGTCAAATCTAAGATGCGCTTTAAGGACTGCATCAGGGGCGCGCTGATGAAATGCAACTTCCCTTTGTGAGCAGTGGAAAAAAATGTGCATCTGATCTCAATAATTGAAATGAGGCTGCTAGTAGTGGAAAAAAAGGAGTCACGCAAAGCTTAAAAGAGATGTGCAGAAGGGCGTCCCCGTTGAACCTCCTGAAGACACCCGCAGGAAGCTCGAACTGATTTGTACAAATTGTGGTAGAAAGTGTTTGTCGATGGCTGGTCTAAGGAGTCACTTGAGAGCGCACCGACTGAAGGTGGCAATTAACTATAGCAAATGAAATGTGATATTTGAGGTAAGATATGCGGGTTCAGAAGCGGTTTCATGCGACATTTTAAACTGCGTCTGGACCTCTTAAGTACCCTGTTTGTGCCAGATTATGTAGGTCCCTTGCTGGGCTAAAGAGCTAAATTTGGTTAGCACATCAGTAGATATTCTCCAAAAAGATATTTAGTAGTGGCCGTACTCGAACACGAGGTGGCAACCACTATCTATCTATCTATCTATCTATCTATCTATCTATCTATCTATCTATCTATCTATCTGTTTCTGTCTGCACGGATCTATCTATCTATCTTCGTCTGCTCATATCTATCTAACTATTCATGTATCTCTTTCCGTCTGTCCGGATCTCTCTCTCTCTCTCTCTCTCTCTCTCTCTCTCACTCTCTATCTATTTATCTATCTATCTCACTATGTTACTATCTATCTATCTATCTATCTATCTATCTATCTATAGGGGTTAGACAAAATGATGTGAACACTTGGCTTAAACCTTTAGCTTATTGACTAATATGTTGCTAAACCTCCATTAGCTTCTAAAACTGCTTTGGTTCTATGTGGGATGGTATCTTCTTCAATCAAAATCTCTGAAAGTTTTTTTCAGCGATGACGGGGGAGGAAATCATTTCCTCCCCCTCTGTTCTAGAACTCCCCATAATGGCTCGTGTTGAGATCAGGTGATTGTGCTGTCCATGGAAGATTTTTAATTAGTTATGATGGTCATCTGACCATGACTTACTATTTTTTTGCAATGTGGATTTTCATCTTGGAATATGGCACTTTCTGACCATATTGAGGGCATGTGTCATTGACAATTTTGCGATATTTATTTGCAGTAATTCTACCATTAAGATCGACGAAAGGAACAGCAGAAGACCAGGAAATTGCGGCCCAAATCCTTAATGAGCAACCTCCATGTTTGAATGAACTGTGCAGTCCGGCTTTACGCGGTGTTCCCAATACATAAACACGAATATTTGTAGGAAATAACATGAAAGAAGACTCATAAGACCATTCCCAGAGAATCCAACTTTTCTGATCATCACACCATTTTTTTTTTCGCAACTTGGCGTTCATCTTTAAGAAATAGCTATTGAGAAGAGGTGGATTCAAACATTTCCCAAGGGTATTTTCTTTTATATAAGATGTCATAACCGTGAGACATTCAATAATTCGGACGTTTTGGTCAAAGATGCTCCTACTAATCGAGCATCATGTATTTTTCCTCTTTGAAAATCCGGCAGGTCACGTATTTTAGGATGTAATTCTTTCACCTGAAGATAATTAATGATTTAATTAAGTGAAAAAGCAAAGTAAAGGATTAAAATGTTGTGCAAATAATTTTTATGCTTGTTTGATCACAATATTTTGTCTAACCCCAGGATCTATCTATCTATCTATCTATCTATCTATCTATCTATCTATCTATCTATCTATCTATCTATCCCAGTCTGTCCATATCTATTTTTCTATCAATATTTCCCTATCTATCTGTCTATCTATCGCAGTCTGTTCATATCTATCTATCTATCTATCTATCTATCTATCTATCTATCTATCTATCTATCTATCTGTGTGTGTGTGTGTGTATAAAATTGGGCATTTATATGTGTACATGTATGTTTAAGTATACAGAAAAAGTGCTCTAATATACGTATATGCCTGAGTGTATGCATATACAACTATATATATATATATATATATATATATATATATATATATATATATATATATAAATCAAATAAAATACACTCTCTTGTTTTGGTGTACGGATTTAAAATCCAACAAAAACCAAGGACTCTAATATTGATGTACATAAAACAGCTTGTCGGACACTCACTTGGGTCTGGACACTGGAGGTGATAAGCTAATATAATTTAATTTGGTGTATGGTCCCCACATATCCTCAGATATACAAATGCATTTCCTCTGACATTGCCTGGCGTTGTCTTTCTTTGATTTTAACGTGAGAAATTAAAAGAGAACAACCGTTCTCTGCGAGACGCATCGTTAAATAATTTTTGTCATCATCTTCCTTACCGAAAGTGTAAATCCCCTACAGAAGGTGGCGACGAATACTGAGCTGTTACGTGACATCTGTTCGTCTTTACGGCAGCGAATGTTGGACGATTTCCTCAAAGATGAAGAAGAGACGCGAGGCGACAGAGATGTGGTTCTACAGAAGGATGCTGAGGATATCATGGACGGAGCGTGTTAGAAACGATGAGGTCTTAGAGAGATCGCAAACAAAGAGGAGGCTGTCTATATTTCTAAGCATAAACTACAAGAAGACAGAATGCATGGTCATCACTAAGAGGACGAACCCGAAATGCGATTTGCAGGTCGGGAACACTAGAATCAAGCAGACGCGGAAGTTTAAATATCTGGGAAGCATTTTGACAGAGGACGGTAAGTGCGACACTGAGATCCGTAGACGTATTGGGATGGCCAAGGACACATTCCAAAAGATGAGCAGGGTATTGCGAGACAGCAGGATTTCTTTGGTAACAAAGAAAAGAATACTGAGCTGTTAAGTGACATCTGTCCTTCTTGACGGCAGCGAATGTTGGACGATTTCCTCAAAGATGAAGAAGAGACACGAGGCGACGGAGGTTTGGTTCTACAGAAGGATGCTGAGGTTATCATGGACCGATCGTGTGAGCAACGATGAGGTCTTAGAGAGGTCGCAAACAAAGAGGAGGCTTATACTTAATATCAGGAAGCGGCAGGTGAAGTTTCTGGGACACATAATGAAGAAGGACTGCCTGGAGAATCCGATACTCACGGGTCGAATAGAGGGAAAGAGAGACAAGGGAAAACAACGCTTGACATAACTGGCGGACATAAGCAAGTGGATGGCAGAACGTAGTCTGTAAGAGGAAGCACAGGAAAGGAACTTTTTGAGAGATGCAAGGGATAGAGTAAGGTGAAGAGCCATGATCGCCTACGCCCTGAAAGGACATGACGCATAATAAGAAAGAATTATACATCGTGGTACTCTCAACATATATACTAACTAGTGATCTCAGAGTGTCCTTAGGCAGATCCTCAATCTAAAGCAGATAAGAATAGGACCGACGAGAGAGCCTTGGGGATTTTATTTCTGTATTTATTTTGACACTATCAGTATTTAACAATTTTCATGGAAAAATCAACTTCTCTATTCATGAAGAACGTTTACCGTTAAGAAATTAGTTTTCATGTTCATGTTCATCTAACTGACACCTTCTCTTGTCTTCTGTGATATTTATTTGTATAGAGTCAGTCATATCGCTGTAAAGAAAAAGAGAAGCATGAAAATGTAAACAATACAATAGATGGAAAAGGAAAGCAAAAAAAAAAAAAGAAGACATTGTGGAAAAATAAAGATCGAAAAGGCGACAATATGGTGTAAAAAAAGAAAGAAAAAAATATGGAATATCATCGAAAGAAAAGGGAAAACAAAAATTGTTAAAAGAATAAAGAAAGACAAGAAAGGCAGACAATATTTGTAAGAAAGAAAAAAAAGAAAGAAAGACAAAATGAAATGTAGACAATATTATAAAACGTAAAATGAAAGCAAAAATAGATAATACACTAGAAAAAAGAAAGAGAGAAAAAAGAAAAAGAAATAAAGATAGGAAAAAGAAAGAAAAGAAAAGAAAAGAAAAGACAATGGATAGAAAGAACAAAGAAATGTCGTTGAAAGTAAAAGAAACCGAAGACTTGTGGAAAGAAAGAAAGAACGAAAGAATGAAAAAAAGAAAGACAAAAAGAAAGAAAGAAAGAAAGAAAGAAAGAAAGAAAGAAAGAAAGAAAATATAAAGAAAACGAAACTAACTATCGGGAGAGATAATCGAAAAAACACAAACTTTTCCTTCTATGAACGAAAGAAAGAAAAAGACGTTGTATAGAGAGAAAAACGAAATAAATATGACAATATAGTTGAAAGAAAAAGAAAGCAGAGAGCTGTTGTGGAAAGAAAGAAAGAAAGAAAGAAAGAAAGAAAGAAAGAAAGAAAAAAAGAAAATATCGAAAAATAGATGAGGAAAGAGTAAGAAAATCAGAAAAAAGAAAATTATATTCTACTAAGAAAGAAAGAAGTAATAAAAGAAGGAATGAAAGAAAAAGAAAGAAAGAAAGGAAGTAATAAGAAAATATTGAAAAGATAAATAATGAAAGAAAGGTTAAGAAAATCGGGAAAAAGAAAACTATGGAGTTCTAAGGAAGAAAGAAAGAATGAAAGAGCGAATGAAGTAAAAAAGACAGAACGAAAGAAAGAAATAAAGAAAGAAAAAAGAAAGAAAGAAAGAAAATATAGAACAATAAAGAAAAAAGAAAGGGCAAGAAAATCGGGAAAAAGAAAACCATGTCGTTCTAAGAAAGAAAGAAGAAATGAAAGAACGAATGAAAGAAAAAAGACTAAAAGAAAGAAACAAAGAAAGTATTGAAAAAATAAACAGTGAAAGAAATGTTAAGAAAATAGTGAACAAAGAAAACTATATCGTTCTATGAAAGAAAGAAAGAAAGAAAGAAAGAAAGAATGAATGAAAGTGCGAATTAAGTAAAATTGAAAGAGGAGAAAGAAAATATTGAAAAATAAATAAAGAAAAAAGGGTAAGAAAATCGGAAAAGGGAAAATAATATGTTTCTAAGAAAGAAAGAAGAAAAGAAAAAGACAAAAAGAAAGAAAATAAAAAGAAAGAAAATATTGAGGAGAAAGAAACCAAGACTAAAGCAAACAGCATCAGACAAAGAAAAGAAAATGAAAAATATAAAGAAATACAAAATAAAAGCAAATGAAAAAGATATTGCAAAAAGATAAAGAAAATATTATGGAAAGAAAGAAATAAAATGAAAATCGAGAAATGAATAAGAATTGAAGAAAATACGAAACGAAAAGAAAAGGAAATACTATGGAAAGAAAGAGTGATGAATGGAAGAACGAAAAAAAAAAAAAGAGAGGAAAAAGAATGGCAGACGATACGATGGAATGTAATGTTAAAGGGAAGAAAGCCAAGCATTGTCAGTAAGAAGAAGGAACAAAACGTCAGCTAGAAAAATGGCGGAAAAACAAGGAAAGCTGATGAAATGATGTCCACATCCACCCACCAAACACACAAGAAATTCTACAAAAGCAGAAAACAAATGAAAAACTGGAAGACAAAAAATATTAATAACAAAAAGCATAAACAAAATCAACAAAATCCATCACGATTCCTGAAAGGTCAAGTGAGACAATGGCGGTCGACGACGAAACGTAAAATGAAATGTTTGAAACAAAAAGCGACGTTTATTTGATTAGAGATTGGCTGCCACTCGATGCTTTCAGTTATCAACTCAAAGTAAATTCAATTTTCTCCACGCCACTTTCGGACGGAAAAAAAAATAATGAAGGCGTCACCATCACTCGATCCAGCTGGAACCTTATCCTCACCCTAACCATCAAACTGCTTGTTTTTTGTTTTTTTTTTTTTTTCCTTTTTCTTGGTTTTTTTATCACTCTCAACGTGTTTCACAAAAACCCATTCAATTATACACTCACACAATCATCCCTTAATAAAGCTGTAGATTCTGCGAACGCCTCTCAGATAAAAGACATTGACGCATGCGCATGAATTCACGCAAGCGCAGGAAGTAACAAATGCTGCATTGAAATGTCCTTCCTTACGTTCCGTGTCCTCCCTAGGACGTAGTCGATAATGGCTCTCC
Source organism: Acanthosepion pharaonis (assembly GCA_903632075.3). Classification (NCBI taxonomy): domain Eukaryota; kingdom Metazoa; phylum Mollusca; class Cephalopoda; order Sepiida; family Sepiidae; genus Acanthosepion; species Acanthosepion pharaonis. Next base: position 441,175 of record CAHIKZ030005523.1, on the reverse strand, counting down.
ACAATTTCCTGTCCTTCCTGGCGCTTAATAAATGTCTTTTTGTTATTTCTCCACAAACTTTCTTCATCCATTCACTTATTCAAGCTCATTCTTCTTTCTATGCATCGTGTCCCTTCAGGACGTAGATGATCGGGCTCTCTACAATTTCCTGTCTTTCGTAAATCTTAATAATTTTTATCCTTCTGTTATTTCTCCATCAATCTTGTTCCACAATCCAGTAACTCAACTTCACTAAGCCTTGTATACGTTCGTTTACTCTTGCCCTCAATATTTCCTGTGAGTATTAGATTTTCTAAGCCCTCTTTCCTCATTATCTGACCTACAAATTTCAACTGTCGCTTCCTGATGTTGGATAAAAATTCCATTTTTGTTTCCATTTTTTTTCTTAAATTTTTTCTATCGTATCCTCAGAATCCTTCTGGAAAAACCATAATTCTGTTTCTTAAAGTCTGTTCTTCATCTTTGAGGAGACTGTCCAGCATTCACTGCCATATTAGAGGACAGATATCACGTAAGAGTTCAGGAGCCTTTTTCTTGTTTATAACGGTTTTTTTTTCTGTCTCTCAATATTCTGCTTAGCTTTTGGTCTGTTTTACGGCATATCAACCTCAATGGGTTATTCAATGTCGACAAGATTTTAAAAATAGGTTTGTATAAATAGAATATGAATTCTTTGTAAGCGGGGGTTAATTTTTCTATTGCTATCAAGTAAAAAAATGATCCCCCTGTTGCTAATATATCTTAATATGTAAAATATATATTTAAAGACATGCTTGGTTGGTTTGGTTTGATTTGGTTTGTTTTACGTCATATCAACCTCAATGGGTTATTTAATGCCGACAAGATTTTTAGGATGGATTCGTATGAATAGAATATGTATTCTTTGGTTTAGATTAGTTTGGTTTATTTTCTTTTACGGTATATCAACCTCAATGGGTTATTTAATGCCGACAACATTTTTAAGATAGATTCATATGAATAGAATATGTATTCTTTGGTTTAGATTGGTTTGGTTTATATTCTTTTTGCCGACAACATTTTAGGATAGATTCGTATGAATAGAATATGTATTCTTTGGTTTCATTTGTTTGGTTTATTTTCTTTTTTACGGCATATCAACCTCAATGGGTTATTTAATTTTAGAGACAGATTTTTGATTCGTATGAATAGAATATGTATTCTTTGGTTTCGATTTGTTTGGTTTATTTTGTTTTACGGATATCAACTCAATGGGTTATTTAATGCCGACAACATTTTTTAGATAGATTCGTATGAAAGAATATGATTCTTTTTGGAACCTCACCAACAATTAAGAGGTGATTCCACGCCCCTCAAAGCCTCCTAATCAGAGACCTTCTGTTGGATGTAGTTTATTGTCTTACCCAGGACGGGCTTAGTTTTTTGCAGCCGTCTTTGGCTATTCCAATTCGGCTTTGGATTTCAGTGTCACACATTTCAGCCTCTGTAACTTAGATCGACAGTTCGTTGCCAGTGTTTGAATCTACCGTACAAGTAAAGATACACACATACAAACACATTGATACACCCAGGCTGTTTTCCCGTATTTTACGCAGGGGATATGATCCAATGACCTCTATTTTTTTAAATTGTTTTCAATCATTACACCCCAGGCAAGGAGGTAATGCTACTAAGACGCACGGGGTTACTGAGAGCAAAATAAAACGAGAAGTAAGGAGGAAGTATAATAAAAGGCGAGGTTTCTGATTAACAGAAGAGGGGGATTGATATTTAAATGCTTGATGATCGTAGGTGGCAGTTAAGCAAAAAATCGGAAGAAAGTTCTACAGACGAGAAAGGAGACTGTTAATATAAAACATACGGGTACCACTAATTATTTCACAATAAAACATCAAGTTACCAATTTCATACGGTGCTTAAAGTAGAAGTACTAAGGAATATAAAGATACAAAAATGTGGCACAAGGCTAAAAGGGGGTGTGGGGGTTGCGGTTTATCATTCGCCACAATGTTCCTTAAAATCAAGACATTCTTATTTACCATTCTTACTATAGCCACCATAGTACCTCAAAGCTATACTGTTATACTAAGTCTCTTTTTCTTCTTTTTTTTTTTTGCTTTCCGTCGCTTTTCCCAAATCAACTATACATACACAGTTTTTGTTTCTGCTATTTTTCTATTTTATTTCCTCTTTGCTTTCTCCTTCCGTCTATCGTGACAGTGAGTTTTTGGCATTATTTTCCCCAAATTATTTTGTTGTAGCCTGCACAGCTCTAACATCTTAAAAACAACACATTCTTATTTACCATTCTTACTATAGCCAACATAATACCTCTAAGTCTCCATGAATTCCTAATTAGTCCCCATTTGTATAATGTGGATTTGAGAAATAAAAATGTTGGATATAGGTTGAGGAAAGACATGTGGCCTTACTTCCGCTGCATCAGTGTGTGCGCAGAAATCAGAACTGGTGATAGCATAAAGATGAAATTCATCCGATGGCTAAAATAAACAGGGTGCACAGGTGTCCTGAGCTGAAGTAACTGTGTGCTTGCTTAGGCGCTTGCCGGAAGAGCCGTGGCCACACGAAGTTTAATAGGTTAGGCCACATACCGGAAGAAGACGTAGGCACGTGAAGTTGCGTAAAATTCCAAATGTTATATAACCGTTCCGCTTCTTGATCTGGACAGAGAGGCTGTCTAGAGCGTCACCAAAGATTTTCTTCCGTCAATTACTGCGCAATCGTAATTTCTGTGATTCTCCCTCATTCTACTCATAACACAAACAATATATATATATATATATATATATATATATATATATATATATATATATTTCACCCCCAAGCAAGGCGGGAAGCCACTAGCACGCAAGGGGTTACAGAGGATTTAGAGCAAGAGCAGATAGGAGTGATAGAGGAAAGGATGTAGAGAAGGATAGGGGATAGATCAAGGCAACTGGGGATGTCAATTGACATTACATTTGAATATTTGAAGATTAAAGCTATCAGGGAAACAGGAAAAGGGAAGGGAGTTCCACAGGCGAGAGGCGTGAGATATGAAGCTATTGGAGTAGAAGAGACGGCTACATTTAACAGTTTCAACAGTGAAAGGGTGAGAGCGGGATGCCAGCTTCGTAGGACGCTTGAATTCATGAGGCCTGGGAATCAGCGAAAGCGTCTCATTGAAGCAATACAGAAAGTATCTGTAAAAAAAGACAGAGAGAGGCGACGGAATGTCTGTGAGAGAGCGACTGCAGGCGAGATGTCAGATCAAGGCCAATTATATTGCATATCCGTCTCTGGAGCTTATCAAGAACCCCGAGGCAAACAGAAGGGGCTCCAGACCATATATGGCAGCAATACTCCATGCAAGGGCGAATGGTTGATTTGTAGATCTGAAGGATCAATTCCAGGGAGAACAATTTTCTGGTGCGGCACAGGGAGCCAACTTTCTTTGCGCTGGACGAAGCAATTGACTCAGTATATTTTGTTATATATATATATATATATATATATATATATATATATATATATATATATATATACGATATCATAATTCCTTAACCATACCACCAAAATTAGATCAGGAGAACAACATGACTACTTATGACATCACTAGCCTATATAGCAATATATTCCATGAATTAAGTAAACAAGCAATCTCATTTTTGATTGAAAAACGTCCTGAAACACTATATCCCAGATTTACTAAGGAATTCATTGGTAATAGTATAGACCTGATTCTAAACAATATCACTTTTGAATTTGACAATAAAAACTATATCCTAACCCTACGTACCGCAATGCAAACGAAAATGGTACCTAAATATGCCGCCTTAACATTAGCTTACCTAGAGAAACATTTATATGAACAGGCAGAACAAATATACGGGATAAATATAAAAACCCAATTCACTAAATCGTGGAAAAGATACTTAGATGATTGCTTTATTTTCTGAAAATCCTCATGTGGTGATATTAACCACTTCCACTCTCTACTTCAGAAGTTACACCCCAAAATCAAATTCACCCCAGAATATAATTTCAACGAATTACCATTTTTAGATATACTCATTAGAAAAAAAAAACAAACAACCACATAATCACAGATATCTACCACAAACCTACAGACACACAACAATATCTTCATTTCCAGAGACATCACCCAAACCCTGTCTATAATCTATCTCCTATTCCCTTGCTCTTAGGGCTTGCACTATAGTAACCGAAAAACACCTCCGAAAAACCCGCCTGGAAGAATTATATAGAACACTTCAAAAACGAAGCTACTCACAACACTAATAAAAAAAGGTTTGAACTAGCAGAAAAACACCTCTGGACTAACTACGAAATCCAAAAAAACCGTAACATCGAACAAACCCTAGCATATATCTAAACATACAAAGTTGTCTTGGAAGCAAGAAGCCAGAAGCGCGTTCCAAAAGGGAGAAATGTGATAGCAGAAATAATAAGCATAGAACTTACATTACATCTCGCAATTTTACTCAGAATAATTAGATCTCATCCACTGTCCAGTGTGAAGAATCTTTTGCATGGCACCATTGCAATTCAGTGCCAAAAATCTGGTCTGTTAGATTCTGCTGTTGACCATATCCAGCATACTGCCATTTTTTTAAAATCATCACTAAGTTGCAAAGAGTTATTGTGGGTTAAAGAATATGTGAACAAGAAAAAAAACACTATTAGGGAGAGAGAACTATAAAAGAAGAGGAATTAAGAAAACAGAAGATAATGATTGACATTCCATTTAAAATTTTGGAAATCAAAGTTGTCTTGGAAGCAAAAAGCCAGAAGAGTGTTCCAAAAGGGAAAAGTGTGATAGCAGATACAATAAGCATAGAACTTACATTACATCTAGCCATGTCATATGTAAAATGATGAGATCATGACGCCAGTCTCGTATTGCACTTAAATTTGGAAAGTCTAAGTACCATAGAGGAAAGTAATATTTATTTCGTGTAATAATACAAGAATTTGGCTCAAGGCCAAAATAAGGGGTGGGAGACTAGTCTTCAATCTATTTTATCTTAAACTTAGCTAGCCACAAACATTGAACCAAACAAACTACAATATTCCTTGCACCAAAACAGCACATTTTTATCTACCATTTTTACTTCTGTAACCAGAAAATCCTAACTAGACCCCATATGTACAATTTGACATGGGTGGGGGACGTTAGTAAAATAACTTTTAAAAATAAAACCCCTGTGAACATTTAAAATGTCTCCAATCTGATAGAGAATAAACAAAATAGTGTTAGAAAAAAACACAATCATTAATTGTGGCAGAAATATCAGTTAACTGGACGAAATTAATGTGGGACTTAAATAATTCAAGCAATCATTCGACAAGCCATTCACTCAAATACTCACTCATCCAAACGCGACAATAAATATAAAAAGAACGCTTGAAAAGACGAAAGGCTTTCTACTTTCACCGGAGAACTGACATTTCTAATCCCCTATCAGTGGAGGATAGGAATAAACTAAAAAAAAAAAAAAAAAAACTGGGGAGAAAAATAAAAGAGGCCAATGACTACACATCTCCTAGCCAAGTTAAATAGCAAAAAACAAACTAATGATTAAAAAACAAAAATAAGTTCTATTTTTGACGGGGTCGCCAATGTTCACCTCTTATCAAGGGGAAAGCACATTAGAACAATTACAACGAAAATATTTATAGAAAAGACAGACGGAGGCCACGTCAGGGCAAATGACTGGTCGGAATGCCTATTTAGGACCAGTAAAATTACACACCCTTCTCATGATTTTGTCGCGAATGTCCGGGTAGGTAGCCACAACACCAGACGAAAGATAGCAATATTTATGGAACGGATGGATACTTGAAAACCTTTATACTAATACAGAATTAGCATGTGCGTGTAGACTAGTGGTTATCGGCAGGGTCAGGGTTTTAAATCGCGGACGAGTTCTTAAGGTTCACATTAGTAAAAATACTTTTGAGAAAGAAATGAATCCCTCACTCGGCTAGGGTTAAATTGTAGGGTATATAGAAATATCAAAACTTGCTTGGGAAACAGTCTAGGAGAAGGAAAACTGAAAACAGGTTGACAGTATCGGTGGTATTTGTAGTGTTATGTCGCGCATGGGATAGTGCACTTGCATGTATCTTGTCGGAAACCTGAAGCCAAAATATGCTTTAGTCCTAGTCACGTTCTGGCTGGCTTGTATTGCCAGTGACGACAGACAGTGATACTTATTTTAACCGTTTCTATTTTTCTCCTCAAGACATAGAAATGATGACTGATATTCGATTTAGATATTGGTAGTGCCTAACCTGAATCTCGTGCTAGAACCGATTAATTGCAGTAGACTGGCCGATATGTTTTGAAAATCTGTCTGTATTTCTGAGATGAGGTATTGCCATTATTTGCATTATTTTCATTGTTCGGACTTGTGTCCTCATCTTTATTGCTATATTCACGACGTTTCGGCCATTGTACGCTCCGGCCTTCTTCATGTGATGAGAAATTCAAACTGAACGCTTTATTTCGTCAGAAAATGTACGGGAAGCAAAACCGACATTATACAGGCTAGAAAATCAATTCAGTAAATAAATAAGAATAAAAAGGTGGCATAAGATAAGGATGTGTCTTCTCACCAGACTTACTCAACCTTTATTCTGAAACGATCTTAACAGAATTAGAAGACCTACTAAGATTCAATATCTGTTTATATTTCTAAGATGAGATATCATAATTATTTACATTATTTACATTGTTCGGTCTGTTGCTCTCATCTTTATTGCCATATTCATTGCGTTTCAACCGTTGTACGCTCCGGCCTTCTTCAGGTGATGGTAAATTCAAACTGAACTCTTTATTTTGTTAGAAAATGTACGGGGTGGAAACCCACATCATACAGGCTAGAAAATCAATTCAGTAACTACACCGGCCTTTGGCCTTCTTCAGGTGATTGGAATTTCAATCCAAATCGGATTCAGTCAAGGATTTTATCCACTGGGCCATAGTGGATAAAGGCGTTGGTTGGATCTGCCGACTTGACCCAAAGAATTGTGAGTTCAATACTTGGCTACTGCAGTGGTGAACAAAAACCTGGAGAGTTGAGTGAAAAGGAGATAACTGAGACACCCGGAAGAGGCATGGCATGTGGAATTAGAACAATCTACACCGCTGACTGAAATAAAGGGTTCAGTTCGAAATTCCAATCAGCTGAAGAAGGCCGTACCTTACAAGGGCCAAAACGTCGTGAATATGACTATAAAGATGAGGACAACAGTCCGAACAATATAAATAATGTAAATAGCTATGGAAAATACAAGCGGACCTATGACGCTTCTTCTCAAAACATATTCGGACAGAACGGGTCAGTATTCTCGTGTCAGGTTGTCAGGAGATTCGGTTGTAATGGCTAAAAGTATAGAAAAGAAAATGAAATGTACAAACTGTAAAATTGTATATTAAACCTTCTATTTTAATGTGACAATAATTCTAGCGTCTGTCTGTCTATCGATGTCTCTTTATTATCTATCTATCTATATATCTATCTATCTATTTGCTACTCAATCTGCTGTTATCTATGTCTATTTCTTGTTAGCTATCTCTCTATCAGGGTATATCTATCTATCTATCTATCTATCTATCTATCTATCTATCTATCTATCTATCTATCCTATCCTATCATATCATATGCTGATACTATCTATCTATCTATCTATCTATCTATCTATCTATCCTATCCTATCATATCATATGCTGATACTATCTATCTATCTATCTATCTATCTATCTATATCTATCAAGGTATCTTAATCTGTTTTGTTTATCATCTATTTATCCCTGTCAATCTGCTGTTATCTATCTAGATGGAAGGAGAGAAAGAGATATCAATCTGTTGTTATCTATTTATCTATCTCTGTCAATTTGTTGTCATATATCTATCTGAATCTGTTCTATCTATCTATCTATCTATCTATCTATCTATCTATCTATCTATCTATCTATCTATCTATCTATCCTATCCTGATATTATTTATCTATCTATTTATCTTCATGCGTATTTCCGTACATACTTTTTCTTCCATTTCTCAGCTTATAACATACTTTTTTATAACTCCTTTTACCATCTCTAAATTATTCCACAAGCCAATTTATTAGCTCATATATATTCTTTTTTCTCCCTTTTTTTTTTGCTTTCTGTCGCTTTCTCCAAATCAACGATACATAGTCAATTTTTGTTTCTGCCTTTTTCTATTTATTGCTTCCTCTTTCCAGCGATCGTGACGGTGAGTTTTTGGCATTATTTTCCCCAAATTATTTTGTTGTCGGCTGCACAGCTCTAACCCCACGAAATCAACGCAAATGTGACCCCAACACCAGAATGTCCAGAAAGAGTTCAAATATCAACATGTTGACAGATAATCGTTTCAGTTTCCTTCTCTCTCTATTTCTCACTCTCTCACATTCTCTATCATATTCACTCACTCATTCACTTTCAGCGTCTCTCTCATTCATCTTTCTGTTTATCGCCCACTCGTTTTACTACAACGTCTCTCTCTCTTTCTGTCTCTCAATTGCTCTTACTCACTCACTCTATCGCTCATTCTTCCCCCTCAATCTCTCTCAGTCAATTTTTTCACTCACTCTTTAATTCATTTTCATTCTCTCACTCACGCACCCACTCACTTTCGCGTAGTATCTGTTGCATTCATCTTTTCGATTATCTCTCACTCACTCTATCGCACATATTCTCTTTCTTTCTTTCTCTCTCTCTCAATTTATCTCCGTCTATCTCTCACTTATTCATCACTCTTACTCTCATTCAGTCTTTAAATCTCTGCCTTACTCACTCACTCTTTAATTCACATTTACTCTCTCGCTCACTCACTCTACACACAGTGCCTCTCTCATTCATTCTTTCAGTTTATCTTTCATTCGTTTTTCTCGCTCTCACTCTTTCGGTATCATATTCTTTCTCTCGACCACACTCACTCACTCTTTAATACACTTGTACTCTCTCACTCACTCACTCATTTTTCTCACTCTCATTCAATCTTTCACTCTCGACCACACTCACTCTTTAATACACTTTTACTCTCTCACTCACTCACTCATTTTTCTCACTCTCATTCAATCTTTCACTCTCGACCACTCCTCTTTTTAATACACTTTTACTCTCACTCACTCACTCATTTTTTCTCCTCTCATTCAATCTTTCACTCTCGACCCACCTCCTCTTTAATACACTTGTACTCTCTCACTCACTCACTCATTTTTCTCACTCTCATTCAATCTTTCACTCTCGACCACACTCACTCTTTAATACACTTGTACTCTCTCACTCACTCACTCATTCATTCACTATTTTACTCATTCTACACTCTCTCACTCTTACTCATTTCTCTCTCACTCACTTTGTCGCACGTTCTCTCTCTTTCACTTCCTATTCTATCTCTCAATATCATTCACTATCTCACTCACTCATCCTATCTCTCATTCTTTCTCTATCATACTCTCACTCATTTAGTCTTTCACTCCCTATTAAACGTATTCTCTTTTTAATTCACTTTCACTTATTCTCTGTCACTTAATCATTCATTCAACCTCTCCTCCATTTTTGCAACCTATCTTCCACTCACTCACTCACTCACTCACTCCACTCACTCACGTTCATTCCCCCACTCTCTCAGTCAACCTAGTTAATTTACTCTTTCCTTCACCCTTTCTTTCTCCCTCTCACACTCATTCGATTTCACTCTCACACTCTCATTCACTGTTTTACTCTTTCATTGACTCTCTTTCTAATTCACTGTCTCACTCACTCATTGTTTCTTTCCCTCTCACACTCACCCATTCTCTTTCTCTCCAAGTTTTATATAATGATATATATATATATATATATATATATATATATATATATATATATATGCTATTTTATTTTGGTGCGGTTGTAGAGGAAGAAACTTGTATTTTTTGATTCACCTCTACATCTGCCAGGTGTAATGGAAAGAAATAGCTGTAACGATCTTCCTGTTTGTCTCTGTTACAAAAAGTGAAAACAATTTCAATACACCTTAATGGATAATAAAATGATTAATAATATAAGTCCTTGTCTTTACTCATCGTACATTAAATAAGCTTTATGGGAAAGGTCTATAAAAAGTAATAAATATATAGACAATAATAATAATAATAATAATAATAATAATAATAATAATAATAATAATGATAGTAATAATAAAACAATCAAAGCTAATCGCCCAGATATAATTATTATTAGAGATCGCACACAAAAGGGTGGTATGGTAGTTCCTGCAGACTGCAATGTATGTCTCAAAAATCTATCAAAATACAAGGAGCTTGAAATCGAAATCTCAAAGATGTGGCATATGGGAACATTAACAATCCCTGTTGTAGTTGGAGCCCTCGGATTGGTTGGAAAAGATTCTAGTAGACTAATTGAAGAGATTCCTGGAAGCCCATGGCTTAAAGAAATACCAAAAATTGTTCTCACGAGTACAGCCCACCCATTACGAAGGGCTTTGTCTATGTAACATATGTTTTTGTTTTTTTTGTTTTTTTTCTCCAGTGGAAAATGCGATGATGCCATTTCTAACATTAGATCCCTGAGCGGGATCCAGAAAGATATGAGTAGACATCAGAAATTAAAGGAAATAATAATAATAATAATAATAATAATAATAAAGGCCTCCTCAATATTGTAAAATACATCAGTGACGACATAGGTATGAACTTCGGATTAGATAAATGTGCAAAAGTAACTTTCAAGAAAGGTAGAATTACAGAAACACCCTTAATAGATTTAGATTTTGTCACAAAGATTAGGGAACTGGAGCATGGTGAAGCTTATAAGTACCTAGGAATTAGCGAAGAAGATGGCATACAACACTCCCAAATGAAGGAAAAAATAAGAAAAGAGTACTACAGGCGTGTACGTCTGGTACTAAATACTGAGCTAAACACAAAAAACAGGATATCAGCCATAAACACATTGGCTGTCCCTGTGGTGCAATACCTCTTTAATGTCCTTAACTGGACCATAGCTGAAATTAAGCGAATGGACGCCAAAACGAGAAAGCTTCTCACTTGCTATCGCATGCATCATCCCAAAGCTGATGTTGATCGTCTGTATGTGCCCAGATCCGAAGGAGGCAGAAGATTAGTTCAACTAGAACTGTCCTACAAAACTACAACAATTGGCCTCCAAAGATATTTGGAAACTACAAAAGACTAGATGATGGTATGCGTCAAGGAACATGAAAGTAGTAAGCGTCTTTACTCCGTAATGAAAGAAGCCAGCAAATTCAAAATGGAGTTTCAAATGGGCGTAGAAATGCAACTACAGCATAATACACCGGCTGAAACTGCAAAATACTTAAAAAATACAGCAAAGACGAATGCAACCGACCAGATACAGAAGCGATGGCAAGATAAACCGCTTCATGGCCAATACTCTGCCCGTACCAAAGAAGCTGACGTAAACAAAACCCGTACCCATCAGTGGCTACGTAGTGCAGGGTTGAAAGCGGAAACTGAAGGTTTTATCCTTGCTGCGTAGGACCAATGCTTACTAACAAGGAATTATCAAGCGCATATACTAAAATATTGTGTCAGCCCAAAATGCAGATTCTGTGATAAGTATCCAGAAACGATTAATCATCTTGTATCAGGTTGCTTGGTGTTGGCACCCACTGAATATAAAACCCGATATGACAGAGTGGGCCAATATCTGAACTGGAAAATCTGCAACTTCTACAGAAAGGAAACTAAAAGAAATTGGTCTGAACAACAATCAGACCCAGTTACGGAGATAGGACATGTAACAATTTTATGAGACTTCAAAATACGCACAGACAGAACAATCAAAGCTAATCGCCCAAAAATCGTTATTAGAGATCGCAAACAAAAAAATGCTTCCTTATGGCAGTCCTTGCACACAGCGATGTATCATTAAAGATCATCAAAAAACTATCAAAATACAAGGATCTTGAAATCGAAAACTGAAAAATGTGGCACATGAGGACATCTACAATTCCGATTGTAGTTGGAGCACGAGATTTACCTCAACCCACCCATACTGAATCAGGTTGTGACACAAGGTCGGTTTTTAACGTGCGGACACTAGTATTTCCATTCAGGCCGCTGATATAAGCTGGTCTTAGCTTTCTAAGCTGGTCTGAGCTGGTCATAGTTTGTTCAAGCCAGCCATAGCCACACTTGTATTTGATGCCCTCGGATTGGTTCCAATAGACTCATTGCAGGGTTTCCTGGTAGCCCATGCCTTAAAGAAATACAAAAAAAAAATTCTCACAAGTACAACCCACACGATACGAAGGGCTTTATCTATGTAATTTTTTTTTTTTAAATTGCTCAGTGGAAAATGTCATGATGCCATTTCTGAACTTAGGACCCTGGTCGGGACCTGAAATCAAATAAGTACACACCAGAAATCAAAGGAAATAAAATAATAATAATAATAATAATCTTTAGCTGAGAGAGCAAATGATAATACACTTTTGAATTTTTCTATCAACAAAGAACGAACAATACAAGCAAAAAATAAAATTTTTGTACACAGATTGACATGAGCTTACCAAGAGGCAAAAACTACAGGGGCTCCTATAGAAGGTATCGAAGGAAAGGAAGAAGAAAGGACAATCGTCAACTACAGAATGATAGAATACATGGTTGGTAGCAAAAACATAAGCCCAAAATACAAACAACTCAAAGACGCCTATATGTAAAAAGGACATCAAATTTAAATAAACTGGGATATCTTTTAACAGGGGCCGGAAATTGCGTCATGAAAATCCGAATACGTATTGTGATAGAAACGACACATACCAAAAGATAAGCACAGTATTAAGACACAGAAAAAAAAACGTCGTTAGAAATAAAGAAAAGAGTTCTGAGGTGTTACATGATATCTTTTGTCTTATATGGCTGTGAATGCTCGACAATCTCCTCAGAGAGAAAGAAAAAAAAACTTGAAAAAATAAGATTCTACAGAAGGATGCTGAGGATACTATGGACCGACCGGACATAAGAGCAACGAGGAAGTTTTAGAGAAAATGGAAAAAAAAAAGGAAAATTATATTTAATATCAGGAAGAGACAGTTGAGACTTCTAAGGAGCACAATGAGGAAAGACTACTTGGAAAATCTGAAGCTCACAGGACAGATTGAAGGCAAGAGTGACAGAGAAAAAGAATGGAAAACATGCTTAGTAAGCTTGAGTAAATGGATTGCGGAGAAGGGTTTAGAGAAAATAACAGAAAGACAAAACGTAAGAGCTGAAAGGAAGAGTGACTACCAACACTGAGGTTCGAGCGTAACACTCTGGACATATGAATGTATGTTTTCCACCAGGTGTATAAATAGCGATGTCAGGCTACTGACTGCGGTGATTATTGAATGGAACTATCCAGTAGAATTAGTGTGAATTATTGTGCGTCGATGATAGGTTGTTTACCAGACTTTAACCGAGTCGCGCTACTAATAAGGTATTCACTGAAATGGTTGACTTCTTTCTTCTTCTTGAGTATTTATTTGTGGTTGTATTTAAATACTGTTTTGTTTTAACAGTCTTGGGTTATACTTAATTATTAACGGTCACCATGTGTCACTAAATAGATGACAGGCAAACTTGAGGTAGCTGAGACATATGTCCAGTCGA
>CAHIKZ030005523.1:325000-425000 GCA_903632075.3 Acanthosepion pharaonis | reverse complement strand
TCCATGATTTTAATTTATTACATTGGAATCGTAATAAGGATCCAAAGCATCAGATCTCCGATTTCTTTTTGAATTTGTAGGTCTGATGAATTGGATCGTGATGACTATTCCAATGTAATAAATTATAACCATGGAATATTAGTGTTTGAGCCTTTTCATATATATATATATATATATATATATATATATATATATAAGAAATATAGTCTTAAGGTGTGCTATATTTATGAGATAAAGTGCTCAATATCAGAGATAGAGCGTGTGTAAATATAAAAGTGAACATAGAAGTCAACACTTAGAGGCGACAGACTGTTTCATGCTATATGCAATCGTCAGGCCATATATATATATATTCATACATGTTTCATTAAATAATATAGACAAGTGTTGTCTATTTATTTTATGTAAATTCTTTTCATAACGTCTGATAAGCTTAATAACATTATCATTAAACGAAGAAAGAAAATCACAATATTGATACATATTTTTTAATCCAATCTAAGCTTTCGGCTTACATAAGCCATTATCAAAGATGACAATTACAGTATAATATATTAAGCAATATACGGACAAGACAGTGATGATAGTCTGTTTCTGTTTACATAGATGATTTCCAAGCAACGATAAACACGTGCATATAAGACGCTAGAAGCGAAAATCGCACCACAGCTCATGACGTCACACATGACCACGCGAGTGAATATATATATATATATATATATATATATATATATATATATATATATATATATATTTTTATATTTAGGCAGCAATCCTTCCTTTATGCATGTTTCATTAAAACGACAGACAAGGTACTACGGTTGAGCTTTTTATTTAATTTTTCTTGTGTTCTGACAAGAGCTTTCTTTTTCTGGACAAAGAGTGTAAGAACTGTCCGAATGTTCTGTGTTTCCGAGCGCTTTCGGCTATACCTTTAGCCATTATCAAGGATGATTCAATTATCAGCTTAGTAGAGTGTGTGTGTTCTGTGTATGTTCAGTGTGTGGTAGTGATGTTTTAGTTTCCGGATACGTTTAAGACGGCCAACCTTATCCTCAAAAATAACAACACACCAACTAAGTCAAAATTACAAAGAACGAACATTATCTATGAGTTCAAATGCCCTTTTGTGTGTTCTGTGTATGTTCAGTGTGTGGTAGTGATGTTTTTAGTTTCCGAATACGGTTAGCACATTGTGGCTTTGTTCATAGTTAATATTGTTAAGAGTTGGCTTTTTTTTTTATTATTAGAGTTTCCATTATTTTTAGTCTTTTTTTTTTTGCAAGTGGATGCAGTTAATATATTTGTGTTTTTTCTACTAGTATGTTCCCTAATAGTGTCAGGTAAAATCTGAGTGTGTGTTTAAATGTGTTCTGATGGAACTGTGATCAGATAGGTGTAATGTAAGACGTCTGGATAAACATGTGGTTGTGTAGCCGATGTAATTATTTATGAGTCCGGTTTGGTGAGGAACGCAGTTCCAAAAGGGCATTTGAACTCATAGATAATGTTCGTTCTTTGTAATTTTGACTTAGTTGGTGTGTTGTTATTTTTGAGGATAAGGTTGGCCGTCTTAAACGTATCCGGAAACTAAAAACATCACTACCACACACTGAACATACACAGAACACACACACTCTACTAAGCTGATAATTGAATCATCCTTGATAATGGCTAAAGGTATAGCCGAAAGCGCTCGGAAACACAGAACATTCGGACAGTTCTTACACACTCTTTGTCCAGAAAAGAAAGCTCTTGTCAGAACACAAGAAAAATTAAATAAAAAGCTCAACCGTAGTACCTTGTCTGTCGTTTTAATGAAACATGCATATATATATATATATATATATATATATATATATATATATATATATATATATATTTATATATATTTATTATAAGCATATTTTAATCTAAACAGGTTTTGTTAAATAATTTAAACATATCATGTCAATTAGTTTTCGTTGTTAACTTTCCATGTTCACGGATTAATTTCTTGGTAGCCTTAGAAACTTGATAAAGAAAAATACCAACATTTTCTCCTAAATAGTTTTTATTTTCCCAAGTACTTTCAATCTTATCAGAGAGCATCTTTAGGGCGTTAAGTTGTTTGTGAGTATGTATATATGTTTCTATAAATTCAAAAAATTTCAACTGTTCGTTTTTACTGTTTATGCAGCATTCTAAATTTCAAAGTTGAAAGTTCACGTGTTTTTTTTTGTTTCTTTCCAGTTAAAGAAAGTAACTTTTAATTTTGCACATATATATATATATATATATATATATATATATGGAACCGTCATTTACGCTGACGTGCCTAACCTCTCGGCCTGAAAGGAGCGTTCGGTAGGCAAAAGTGGAATTTACTGCTTATAAACTTCAATCTTCATGGAAGATTGAAGTTTATAACAATAAATCATATATATATATTTGTATAAGTATTTAAGGACTTTGTTACTATACTCATAGTTGATTTCATTTATATATATATATATATATATATATATATATATATATATATATATATATATATCCAGCTTATTTGCGTCTTCCCCACATTGGTACAGAGGGTGAGACTTTATCTCGACGAATTTCGCGTGCGATTAATAGCTGTTATTTTTCGGCTAATGTTCGGGTAATATGTATTACTCGTCCTGTTTTCTCTTCTATTCGTAATGACGTACCCCCCCTCCCTATCATGTTATTTCAGTTATTTATAAATATAAGTGTAGTTGTGGACTTGACTACATGGGAAGGACGTCCCAACGTTTGGATCTGAGAATAAAACAACACTTACCCCCACCCAGGATTTTGAAATCCGGATGCCAGGAAAAGCCAACTAACCAATACTTCTGGCTCTTCTATTGCAGAGCATGTTATTGATAGCAGGAATTGTGTGTTTGATTTTAGACCGGACCGTTTTTTGATTTTGTTTAGGTCCCATTCATCAGATCACCTCAAGGTTCTAGAGTTCTTGTATACCAGACCCCGTGGGCCTTCCCTTTGTAAACAGAGGGAATGCTTACTGGGTCTGAAGGTTATTGGACTCTAGTTTCTTGAAATTCATTTTTCCACTTCCATTCGTTTAATTAATTTAATTTACACGATTATATATGTTTTATATCCCAGAAAATAAACTTTTTATACAGTAAGAAACTTGATAAGTCCTGGGACGAAACCGGTTGTTTTTTTAGCTTTTTGAAAATGCCATTATAAATTATGATTTCTCCTAGCTATTATTAAATTTGCTATTTATATATATATATATATATATATATATATATATATATATATATATATATATATATATATATATATATATATGAAAGGCAGGATGTGTATGTGTGTGTAATGAATGCACGGCCGCAATTTTCGGCGGATTTGCACCAAAATTTACATGCACATGCTCCAAGTTAGCGGGAAGGCCAAGACCGATTTTGCTCTTCCCAAATCCCATCGATAGTAGAAATAAGCAATTTTTCATGCTTCTACGGCAATTTTCATGTAGTTTGCGGCCATTTTCTATTGACTAGAGTGAGAGACAATAGCTGGCTGCCACGAATAGACAGGGAGATTCTATTGGCCAGCGTGAGAGCCAACAACTGACTGACACGAATGTTAACTAGCATGCAAAAAAAAATCGATAGCTGCATTCGTCACAGGTGGGAAAAATTTAAATCTGCATAGCACTTTACTCCAATTGGCTCATTCGCTGGCTTAAACTCAACGTTGATTCTGATTCCGCAGAACTGGGTTGGGTGTGAAAAAGTAGTTGTTGTTAACATTCTTTTTTCATTCGGTTTTTCCAGTTACGAGTCCTTTTTTTAAAGCTGATCGTTTTGTGTTCATTTTGTTTAGTTCTTTTTTCGGGACAGATTTAATGTTTAGTATAGAGCTTAGAAAAAATTCGCAGTGTGAGATAGGCAAGAAGTAAGGCACGTAGCAACATCAGCACGGCAAAGGGCACCCCTTTAAAGGCAAGGAAGGGCAAAAATATTTTAAGTCAAGTGATAGCGATAGCTGTATGAGTCGTACGATTTTTGAATCAAGCACGGGCAATGCCGGGCCAGGCTGCTAATATATATATATATATATATATATATATGAACGTTGGTCATATAAAATGGTTTGTGGCCGTCTGTTAGGTAAGAAGAGAAAGCCGATCTTTCGTAGAATGTGAAGCACCTGCTGTCTCCTTCGCGACGGTGGGTCTGGCATTATCAGGTCGTTCAAGTTACAACACAGTCATTGGTATGTATTGCAATTTCGCGGATTAATCGCTGGTGTAATCGACTCATCGATCATCTCTAGTCAAATAGAAAAAATCAAATGGTCAGATGTCTATCACTTGACGACGGTTGTCGTCAAGCGCAGGCTCGGTGCGCGCCATTTTTACACGCCCCAGGGGAAAGGGCAGGTGTTTGTGGGGTGGGGTGGGCCATAATATAAGACGTTGATATATGAAATGGTATGATGTGCGCGTCTGCTTAATTTAATCTTGAGAGAATCACTGATTTGGATTCTTCTGTGAGAAAGCCAAGATCTAAGAAACATGAGTTGTCGCCAAGGATCTGGCGTTAGCACGTGTCCGACGTGCCGCTCGCTTTATATCTGCCTCCATTGATGTGTGCTCAGTTGCGCTTTGCCTTGATATGTGGCAGTTTATATCCGGTGACAAGTTAGAGATCGTGTGTCTGATACATGATATGAGGGTGCGTTTAGATAAAATTACATGATAAATGCCTGTTTAATTTCACACATGCACACACATACACAGATACATATATATATATATATATATATATATATATATATATATATATGTTTATGGAAAAAATAGGATAATAAAATATAATAATATTGTGTTAAAATGCAGACATAGAAGCAGATTCAAACTTTTAAGAATATTAGAAATATTCATAGAAAGTATTTGTCCTCCGACAGGAATCGAACCTGTATCCTACACGGAACCGATATATAAACAGAAAACATCTTAAAGTAAAGATTTTACAAGCGTAGCTTAGATGTGGTACAAGGCCAAAAGCATAGGACATCCAGTGAGGATCGAACTCACTTTTCAGTAGCAACTGACCTAGCAAGACAAGGTGGCTAACCATTACACCACGCTGGGGTGCCCAAAATGTATCTTAAAATAATTGTGACGTCATTTGTTTACGTTTGGATAAGCTCCGAGTAGAAATGAAAGTTCAAGGGAAATCATAGAAGATTGTTGTTTTTATTACCACCCCTGACAACAATTAAAAGGGGAAAAAAAACGACAAACGAGCTAGCTAACAAGTTTCGAACCTCGCTCAGCAGAGCTAAAGTGAGGTTAATTAAAGTACAATCATGAATAAAAAGATGGACGATAAATCGGGAACCCCCCCTCAAAAAAACCCCAAGTATCCCATTCAAATTCCGAATGAAAACATTGGAGGTCATATATAATTCTTCCTTGAAACTTTCATTATGAAAACAGAAGGATGTTTTACTGCGCCTCCAATTAAATCCATTTAAGAATTTATATGGTCGAAAACCTGTTAGCTAGCTCGTTTTTCCTTTTCTTTCCCCCTTTTAATTGTTATCATAAGTGGAAAAAAAAACAACAAATTATATTAATTTAAGCTTAAAATTCTCGGCTTTCCTTCTTCATCTCGCGCATGCGTAGTCGTAACAACATAAACATCAGTTTCGTCCGATTAAGAATGCTTCACACGACAACTTTCACATTCTGTCATCATTTTCCCTGTCATAATTTTCTGGCGAGTGATAGTCTCCTTAAGGTTAAAACGACCAAGACACGCAACATAAGCAACACACCATATAACCATTCAGGAAGGCCCAAGTTCTGGTACACAACCGGGACAGATGGAGGAGAAAGATGGACAGCTCAGCACGTCGGTAACTCAACGACTCCTTCTGGCGTTAAGGGCGAAAGAAAAGTGTGTGTATATATATATATATATATATATATATATATATATGTGTGTGTGTGTAAGCAAATATATGGATATAGATCCGACAGTATGAAGAAAAATATACGGAAAAACAATCAAAAATCCTAATATGCAATTATGCTTTATATTATGACATTATATTAACATTAAAACAGCATAATTGCATATTAGATTTTTTTTGGTTTTCCGTATATTTTTCTATATATATATATATATATATATATATATATATATATATATATATATATATATATATGATTCCTCTCTTAGTTTTAGATTAATATTTCATTCTTCATCTAACCACAATCTAATATCTTACGGTTAATATCCGGGTTTAATTTTATAAGACATCTTTCCTTTAAGATAACTACCTTCCACTCTCCTCTGACACCTTTCTCGTGCCTATCGTCTGACTGAAACATTAAAATGAATAAATTCTGTATTAGTTTTTTTAGGCCCGTTTTTTTTTTTTAAGCTTTCACAGTTAAATTTCTATTTCCTACACAAATTCAGTCCATACTGGGATTGATAAGACCTATATTTTCGTCTGCTGAAATACGCTTCTTCCCTATATGAGGTAATTTTGGATTTTATTATGTATTAATTTGATCTGTATTAATAAATACATTGAGCTCTTTCTGTGGATCAGTTTTAATATTTTATGTTACTAGGATCTACTTGGATTATATATATATATATATATATATATATATATATATATATATATATATATATATATATATATATATATATATATATATATATATATATATATATATATATATATATATGAGAGAGAGAGAGAGAATGAAGTGATTTCTATATGATTATTCTTATTTTTTACATTTATACATACAGCGAATTAAGCGGTACTTGGAAGATAATGTCTCCCGGTTGCTTTGCAGAGCAAATATAATACTATTTCAATTCTCTGTTTCAGATAAACCTGATCAGGAATGAATGTGCTAATTCTCTGAAATGAGATTTCTATTTGTTCGGCAAAACCTCCTTCGATTTATTTGCTTGAATCTCCAGAATAAATCCAATGCGGATATGACAACGAAGACATTCGTTTAGAAAGAGCTAATGGCGTCGCATTTTTTTTTTTCGTTTTCCATTTCCTCCCGAAAAGAATTTGCATTTAATTTGATCCAGGCAACAGAAGTGTTATCGAGGACAAAAGGATTGGATTTCATCTTTAAAAAAGAAAATAAATCAGACACAATTGCAAGAAATTTTTTCTAAAATTTTACTATCGTTAGATCTGGTCTTGGGTCTTTTTTTTTTTTTTTTTTTAGCATCTGATCCAGTCGTCCAATTTAAAAACGAAAAAAAAAAAAAAAAGTAATTTATAGCAAATTACTCCCTATCATATATGGTTGGAGTTGTTGCTTTTCTTCCTAGATTATTTCTTACAATAAGGTTCACCCTGTACAAAACCCAAGATCCACTTAAGTCAGATGATTATAGTGTAACAGGCAGTTTATGAAGACTCAATAAGCCCTTTCGTCTTTGGGGCTTTATTGCTTGGGGTGAAATGATTTCGACAGGTTTCGTGTCCAGAGATGCGTTTCTGCATACCTCCGTTGTAAAGACAGTTTATATAATTTTATTTTACAATGAGATTCACAAGGCCCAAGAGCCACTCGAGGTAGATGTTTACACAGAAAGAGGTACAGTTTATACGGATAGCTGGGAAAGATAGCAGTTTACTCTAGACATGAAAAGGTTAACATTATAATAATCGGGGAGGATCTCTTGGGAGTTGGTTCCATAATGTTGTTATAGGAAGGTTAAACTTGGTCCTGTTCATACATAATATATGTTGATTCTGGGATTGGTATGTGTTATACCGGAACGTACCTATTTCTGTTGTAAATAGACTCCCCCACAGATAAGTAGTAGTAGTAGTAGCAGTCGCCAGTGAAGCTGAGTGAGTTGTGTGAGTCAGTCGATGTCAGACATTAAAGTAAGAGCCCCACAACTAGATTGCTGCGCCATTAATTATTATTTCAAGTTCCTAACGTTTTGTACGTCGAACCTAATTTAGGACCGACTTAGTGAAATACAAGCTTCCACTGTGAAAATTACTCTACAACAGTATGTGAGTAGTCAACTGGCATCTTTTCTTTAACTTAGTCAACGACATCTGGTTCATAATAAACAGGCTATATAATGTATGTAATAATCTAGGTGTTTGTGAATTCAGTGTTTTTTTTTAAGAAAAATCTATACCATGTATTTCAAAGGTTGCCTTCTTAAACTTGTGAAATGCAAGAACTAGGTTGGCTCTGATTGACCCAGTTAAAAAAGATCCTGATGAAAATCCGTCACTTTCGCAAATCTGTGACCTTTTTGAATATCTTCTTGGCACGTATCATTTACCCATCAAAAGGATGCTAGTTAATAGATGAGCTCGAAACTCAATTTGCAGGTCGGGAACACTAGAATCCAGCAGACGCAGAATTTTAAATATCTGGGGAGCGTCTTAACAGAAGACAGTAAGTGCGAAACTGAGATCCGTAGACGTATTGAGATGGCCAAGTCCGCATTCCAAAAGAGTATTGCGAGACAGGAGGATCTCTTTTCTAACAAAGAAAAGGATACTGAACTGTTACATGATATCGGTCCTTCTTTACGGCAGCGAATGCTGGGCGATTTCCTCAAGGATGAAGAAAAGACTCGAGGCGATGTTCTACAGAAGGATGCTAAGGATATCATGGACCGAGCATGTGAGCAACGATGAAGTCTTAGGGAGGTTGCAAACAAGGAGGAGGCTAATACTTAACATCAGGAAGAAGCAGCTGAAGACATAATGATCAAAGAGGGCCTGGAGAATCTGATACTCACGGGTCGAATAGAGGGAAAGAGAGACAAGGGAAAACAGCGCGTCACATTCTTGGCGGGCTTGAGCTGGTGGATAACAGAACGTGGTCTGAGGGAGATAGAAAAGGGAAGGAATTTCTTGAGAGCTGCAACGGATAGACGGAGGTGAAGAGGCATGATCGCCTATGTCCTGAAAAGACATGATACATAAAAAGAAAGAAAGATGCTGGGTTTTAAGTTCGCTAAGGATATCGTGGACCGAGTATGTGAGCAATGAGGTCTTAGAGAGGTTGCAGAGAAGGAGGAGGTTTATACTTAATATCAGGCAGCTGAAGTTTCCGGGACACATAATGAAGAAGAAGGGCCTGGAAAATCTGATACTCCCGGGTCGAATTGCCATGACTTCTTGGAAAAGTTATTGGTGTAGTTTCCCGTTGCTTTCTCCACAGATTCCATTTCTTTATTATCTGTGAATTGCCATGACTTCTTGGGAAAGATAGTGGAGTGGTTTCCCGTTGCCTTCTTCACAGATTCCATTTCTTGATTATCTGTGAATTGCCATGACTTCTTGGGAAAGATAGTGGAGTGGTTTCTCGTTACCTTCTCCACAGATTCTTTTTCTTTATTATCTGAGAATTGCCATGACTTCTTGGGAAAGATAGTGGAGTGGTTTCCCGTTGTCTTCTCCACAGATTCCTTTTCTTTATTATCTGTGAATTGCCATGACTTTTTGGGAAAGATAGTGGAGTGGTTTCCCGTTGCCTTCTCCACAGATTCCTTTTGTTTATTATCTGTGAATTGCCATGACTTCTTGGGAAAGATAGTGGAGTGGTTTCCCGTTGCCTTCTCCACAGATTCCTTTTCTTTATTATCTGTGAATTACCATGACTTCTTGGGAAAGATAGTGGAGTGGTTTCCCGTTGTCTTCTCCACAGATTCCTTTTCTTTATTATCTGTGAATTGCCATGACTTTTTGGGAAAGATAGTGGAGTGGTTTCCCGTTGCCTTCTCCACAGATTCCTTTAGTTTATTATCTGTGAATTCCATTTTTGGGAAAGATAGTGGAGTTTTCCGTTGCCTTCTCCACAGATTCCTTTTCTTTATTATCTGTGAATTACCATGACTTCTTGGGAAAGATAGTGAGTGGTTTCCGTTGTCTTCTCCACAGATTCCTTTTCTTTATTATCTGTGAATTGCCATGACTTTTTGGGAAAGATAGTGGAGTGGTTTCCGTTGCCTTCTCCACAGATTCCTTTCTTTATTATCTGTGAATTGCCATGACTTCTTGGGAAAGATAGTGGAGGGTTTCCCGTTGCCTTCTCCACAGATTCCTTTTCTTTATTATCTGTGAATTGCCATGACTTTTTGGGAAAGATAGTGGAGTGGTTTCCATTTGCCTTCTCCACAGATTCCTTTTTCTTTATTATCTGTGAATTGCCATGACTTCTTGGGAAAGATAGTGGAGTGGTTTCCCATTGCCTTCTCCACAGATTCCTTTTTTTTATTATCTGTGAATTGCCATGACTTCTTGGGAAAGATAGTGGAGTGGTTTCCCATTGCCTTCTCCACAGATTCCTTTTCTTTATTATCTGTGAATGGCCATGACTTCTTGGGAAAGATAGTGGAGTGGTTTCCCATTGCCTTCTCCACAGATTCCTTTTATTATCTGTGAATTGCCATGACTTCTTGGGAAAGATAGTGGAGTGGTTTCCCATTGCCTTCTCCACCTTTTTTTATTATTGTGAATTGCCATGACTTCTTGGGAAAGATAGTGGAGTGGTTTCCCATTGCCTTTCCACAGATTCCTTTTCTTTATTATCTGTGAATTGCCATGATTTCTTGGGAAAGATAGTGGAGTTGGTTTCCCATTGCCTTTCTCCACAGATTCCTTTTCTTTATTATCTGTGAATTGCCATGACTTCTTGGGAAAGATAGTGGAGTGGTTTCCCATTGCCTTCTCCACAGATTCCTTTTCTTTATTATTTGTCAATTGCCATGACTTCTTGGGAAAGATAGTGGGTTGGTTTCCCATTATCTTCTCCACAGATTCCTTTTCTTTATTATCTGTGAATGGCCATGATTTCTTGGGAAAAGATAGTGGAGTGGTTTCCGTTGCCTTCTCCACAGATTCCTTTTCTTTATTATCTGTGAATTGCCATGACTTCTTGGGAAAGATAGTGGAGTGGTTTCCCGTTGCCTTCTCCACAGATTCTTTTTCTTTATTATCTGTGAATTGCCATGACTTCTTGGGAAAGATAGTGGAGTGGTTTCCGTTGCCTTCTCCACAGATTCCTTTTCTTTATTATCTGTGAATTACCATGACTTCTTGGGAAAGATAGTGGAGTGGTTTCCCGTTGTCTTCTCCACAGATTCCTTTTCTTTATTATCTGTGAATTGCCATGACTTTTTGGGAAAGATAGTGGAGTGGTTTCCCGTTGCCTTCTCCACAGATTCCTTTTGTTTATTATCTGTGAATTGCCATGACTTCTTGGGAAAGATAGTGGAGTGGTTTCCCGTTGCCTTCTCCACAGATTCCTTTTATTATCTGTGAATTACCATGACTTCTTGGGAAAGATAGTGGAGTGGTTTCCGTTGTCTTCTCCACAGATTCCTTTTTTTTATTATCTGTGAATTGCCATGACTTTTTGGGAAAGATAGTGGAGTGGTTTCCGTTGCCTTCTCCACAGATTCCTTTTTCTTTATTATCTGTGAATTGCCATGACTTCTTGGGAAAGATAGTGGAGTGGTTTCCCGTTGCCTTCTCCACAGATTCCTTTTCTTTATTATCTGTGAATTACCATGACTTTTTGGGAAAGATAGTGGAGTGGTTTCCGTTGCCTTCTCCACAGATTCCTTTTCTTTATTATCTGTGAATTGCCATGACTTTTTGGGAAAGATAGTGGAGTGGTTTCCCATTGCCTTCTCCACAGATTCCTTTTCTTTATTATCTGTGAATTGCCATGACTTTTTGGGGAAAGATAGTGGAGTGGTTTCCCGTTGCCTTCTCCACAGATTCCTTTTTTTATTATCTGTGAATTGCCATGACTTTTTTGGGAAAGATAGTGGAGTGGTTTCCCATTGCCTTCTCCACAGATTCCTTTTTTTTTATTATCTGTGAATTGCCATGACTTTTTGGGAAAGATAGTGGAGTGGTTTCCCACTGCCTTCTCCACAGATTCCTTTTCTTTATTATCTGTGAATTGCCATGACTTCTGGGAAAGATAGTGGAGTGGTTTCCCGTTGCCTTCTCCACAGATTCCTTTTCTTTATTATCTGTGAATTACCATGACTTTTGGGAAAGATAGTGGGAGTGGTTTCCATTGCCTTCTCCACAGATTCCTTTTCTTTATTATCTGTGAATTGCCATGACTTCTTGGGAAAGATAGTGGAGTGGTTTCCATTGCCTTCTCCACAGATTCCTTTTCTTTATTATCTGTGAATGGCCATGACTTCTTGGGAAAGATAGTGGAGTGGTTTCCCATTGCCTTCTTCTCCACAGATTCCTTTTCTTTATTATCTGTGAATTGCCATGACTTCTGGGAAAGATAGTGGAGTGGTTTCCATTGCCTTCTCCACAGATTCCTTTTCTTTATTATCTGTGAATGACCATGAAAGATTGGGAGGGTTTAGTGGAGTGGTTCCACAGATTCCTTCTCCACAGATTCCTTTCTTTATTATTTGTGAATTGCCATGACTTCTTGGGAAAGATAGTGGAGTGGTTTCCCATTGCCTTCTCCACAGATTCCTTTTCTTTATTATCTGTGAATGGCCATGACTTCTTGGGAAAGATAGTGGAGTGGTTTCCCATTGCCTTCTCCACAGATTCCTTTTCTTTATTATCTGTGAATGACCATGATTTCTTGGGAAAGATAGTGGAGTGGTTTCCCGTTGCCTTCTCCACAGATTCCTTTATTATCTGTGAATTGCCATGACTTCTTGGGAAAGATAGTGGAGTGGTGTCCACAGATTGCCTTCTCCACAGATTCCTTTTCTTTATTATCTGTGAATTGCCATGACTTCTTTGGGAAAGATAGTGAGTGGTTTCCCCATTGCCTTCTCCACAGATTCCTTTTCTTTATTATCTGTGAATGGCCATGATTTCTTGGGAAAGATAGTGGAGTGGTTTCCCATTGCCTTCTCCACAGATTCCTTTTCTTTATTATCTGTGAATTGCCATGACTTTTTGGGAAAGATAGTGGAGTGGTTTCCCGTTGCCTTCTCCACAGATTCCTTTTCTTTATTATCTGTGAATTGCCATGACTTTTTGGGAAAGATAGTGGAGTGGTTTCCCGTTGCCTTCTCCACAGATTCCTTTTCTTTATTATCTGTGAATTGCCATGACTTCTTGGGAAAGATAGTGGAGTGGTTTTCCTTTTTTGCCTTCTCCACAGATTCCTTTTTCTTTATTATCTGTGAATTGCCATGACTTCTTGGGAAAGATAGTGGAGTGGTTTCCCATTGCCTTCTCCACAGATT
Organism: Acanthosepion pharaonis; assembly: GCA_903632075.3. Lineage (NCBI taxonomy): Eukaryota > Metazoa > Mollusca > Cephalopoda > Sepiida > Sepiidae > Acanthosepion > Acanthosepion pharaonis. Next base: position 411,741 of record CAHIKZ030005523.1, on the reverse strand, counting down.
CCTCTTCTTTATTATCTGTGAATGGCAATGGTTTCTTGGGAAAGATAGTGGTTTCCCATTGCCTTTCCACAGATTCCTTTTCCCGTGAATTGCCATCTTTTTGGGAAAGATTCCTTTTCCTTTATTATCTTTTTCTTTAATTGCCATTGACTTTTTTGGGAAAGATAGTGGAGTGGTTTCCTGTTGCCTTCTCCACAGATTCCTTTTCTTTATTATCTGTGAATTGCCATGACTTTTTGGGAAAGATAGTGGAGTGGTTTCCCGTTGCCTTCTCCACAGATTCCTTTTCTTTATTATCTGTGAATTGCCATGACTTTTTGGGAAAGATAGTGGAGTGGTTTCCCATTGCCTTCTCCACAGATTCCTTTTCTTTTTATTATCTGTGAATTGCCATGACTTTTTGGGAAAGATAGTGGAGTGGTTTCCTGTTGCCTTCTCCACAGATTCTTTTTCTTTATTATCTGTGAATTGCCATGACTTTTTGGGAAAGATATTGGAGTGGTTTTTTAGGAGGAAAAGATGTTGCCTTCTCCACAGATTCCTTTTCTTTATTATCTGTGAATTGCCATGACTTTTTGGGAAAGATAGTGGAGTGGTTTCCCGTTGCCTTCTCCACAGATTCCTTTTCTTTTATTATTTGTGAATTGCCATGACTTTTTGGGAAAGATAGTGGAGTGGTTTCCCATTGCCTTCTCCACAGATTCCTTTTCTTTATTATCTGTGAATTGCCATGACTTCTTGGGAAAGATAGTGGAGTGGTTTCCATTGCCTTCCCACAGATTCCTTTTCTTTATTATCTGTGAATTGCCATGAGTTCTTGGGAAAGATAGTGGAGTGGTTTCCCATTCCTTCCACAGATTCCTTTTCTTTATTATCTGAATTGCCATGACTTCTTGGGAAAGATAGTGGAGTGGTTTCCATTGCCTTCTCCACAGATTCCTTTTCTTTATTATCTGTGAATTATCATGACTTTTGGGAAAGATAGTGGAGTGGTTTCCCATTGCCTTCTCCACAGATTCCTTTTCTTTTATTATCTGTGAATTGCCATGACTTTTTGGGAAAGATAGTGGAGTGGTTTCCCATTGCCTTCTCCACAGATTCCTTTTCTTTATTATCTGTGAATTGCCATGACTTTTGGGAAAGATAGTGGAGTGGTTTCCCATTGCCTTCTCCACAGATTCCTTTTCTTTATTATCTGGAATTGCCAAATTTTGGGAAAGATAGTGGAGTGGTTTCCATTGCCTTCTCCACAGATTCCTTTTTTTTATTATCTGTGAATTGCCATGACTTTTTGGGAAAGATAGTGGAGTGGTTTCCGTTGCCTTCTCCACAGATTCCTTTTCTTTATTATCTGTGAATTGCCATGACTTTTTGGGAAAGATAGTGGAGTGGTTTCCCATTGCCTTCTCCACAGATTCCTTTTCTTTATTATCTGTGAATTGCCATGACTTTTTGGGAAAGATAGTGGAGTGGTTTCCCGTTGCCTTCTCCACAGATTCCTTTTCTTTATTATCTGTGAATTGCCAAGACTTCTTGGGAAAGATAGTGGAGTGGTTTCCATTGCCTTCTCCACAGATTCCTTTTTCTTTATTATCTGTGAATTGCCATGACTTCTTGGGAAAGATAGTGAGTGGTTTCCCATTGCCTTCTCCACAGATTCCTTTTCTTTATTATCTGTGAATTGCCATGACTTCTTGGGAAAGATAGTGGAGTGGTTTCCCATTGCCTTCTCCACAGATTCCTTTTCTTTATTATCTGTGAATTGCCATGACTTCTTGGGAAAGATAGTGGAGTGGTTTCCATTGCCTTCTCCACAGATTCCTTTTCTTTTTATTATCTGTCAATTGCCATGACTTTTTGGAAAAGATAGTAAAGTGGTTTCCCATTGCCTTCTCCACAGATTCCTTTTTCTTTATTATCTGTGAATGGCCATGACTTCTTGGGAAAGATAGTGGAGTGGTTTCCCATTGCCTTCTCCACAGATTCCTTTTCTTTTATTATCTGTGAATTGCCATGACTTTGGGGAAAGATAGTGGAGTGGTTTCCTATTGCCTTCTCCACAGATTCCTTTTCTTTATTATCTGTGAATTGCCATGACTTCTTGGGAAAGATAGTGGAGTGGTTTCCCATTGCCTTCTCCACAGATTCCTTTTCTTTTATTATCTGTGAATTGCCATGACTTTTTGGGAAAGATAGTGGAGTGGTTTCCCATTGCCTTCTCCACAGATTCCTTTTCTTTATTATCTGTGAATTGCCATGACTTCTTGGGAAAGATAGTGGAGTGGTTTCCCATTGCCTTCTCCACAGATTCCTTTTCTTTATTATCTGTGAATTGCCATGACTTCTTGGGAAAGATAGTGGAGTGGTTTCCCATTGCCTTCTCCACAGATTCCTTTTCTTTATTATCTGTGAATTGCCATGACTTCTTGGGAAAGATAGTGGAGTGGTTTCCCATTGCCTTCTCCACAGATTCCTTTTCTTTATTATCATGAATTGCCATGACTTCTTTGGAAAGATAGTGGAGTGGTTTCCCATTGCCTTCTCCACAGATTCCTTTTCTTTATTATCTGTGAATTGCCATGACTTTTTGGGAAAGATAGTGGAGTGGTTTCCCATTGCCCCTTCTCCACAGATTCCTTTTCTTTATTATCTGTGAATTGCCATGACTTCTTGGGAAAGATAGTGGAGTGGTTTCCCCATGCCTTCTCCACAGATTCCTTTTCTTTATTATCTGTGAATTGCCATGACTTTTTGGGAAAGATAGTGAGTGGTTTCCCATTGCCTTCTCCACAGATTCCTTTTCTTATTATCTGTGAATTGCCATGACTTTTGGGAAAAGATAGTGGAGTGGTTTCCGTTGCCTTCTCCACAGATTCCTTTTCTTTATTATCTGTGAATTGCCATGACTTCTTGGGAAAGATAGTGGAGTGGTTTCCCATTGCCTTCTCCACAGATTCCTTTTCTTTATTATCTGTGAATTGCCATGACTTTTTGGGAAAGATAGTGGAGTGGTTTCCGTTGCCTTCCCACAGATTCCTTTTCTTTATTATCTGTGAATTGCCATGACTTCTTGGGAAAGATAGTGGAGTGGTTTCCCATTGCCTTCTCCACAGATTCCTTTTCTTTATTATCTGGGAATTGCCATGACTTTTTGGGAAAGATAGTGGAGTGGTTTCCCGTTGCCTTCTCCACAGATTCCTTTTCTTTATTATCTGTGAATTGCCATGACTTTTTGGGAAAGATAGTGGAGTGGTTTCCCATTGCCTTCTCCACAGATTCCTTTTCTTTATTATCTGTGAATTGCCATGACTTCTTGGGAAAGATAGTGGAGTGGTTTCCCATTGCCTTCTCCACAGATTCCTTTTCTTTATTATCTGTGAATTGCCATGACTTTTGGGAAAGATAGTGGAGTGGTTTCCCGTTGCCTTCTCCACAGATTCCTTTTCTTTATTATCTGTGAATTGCCATGACTTTTTGGGAAAGATAGTGGAGTGGTTTCCCGTTGCCTTCTCCACAGATTCCTTTTCTTTATTATCTGTGAATTGCCATGACTTTTTGGGAAAGATAGTGGAGTGGTTTCCCATTGCCTTCTCCACAGATTCCTTTTCTTTATTATCTGTGAATTGCCATGACTTCTTGGGAAAGATAGTGGAGTGGTTTCCCATTGCCTTCTCCACAGATTCCTTTTCTTTATTATCTGTGAATTGCCATGACTTCTTGGGAAAGATAGTGGAGTGGTTTCCCATTGCCTTCTCCACAGATTCCTTTTCTTTATTATCTGTGAATTGTCATGACTTCTTAGGAAAGATAGTGGATTGGTTTCCCATTGCCTTCTCCACAGATTCCTTTTCTTTATTATCTGTGAATTGCCATGACTTCTTGGGAAAGATAGTGGAGTTGGTTTCCCATTGCCTTCTCTTGGAAAGATTGAGTTTTCTTTTCTCCACAGATTCCTTATCTTTGGTATCTGTGAATTGCCATGACTTCTTGGGAAAAGATAGTGGAGTGGTTTCCCATTGCCTTCTCCACAGATTCCTTTTCTTTATTATCTGTGAATGGCCATGATTTCTTGGGAAAGATAGTGGAGTGGTTTCCCATTGCCTTCTCCACAGATTCCTTTTCTTTATTATCTGTGAATTGCCATGACTTTTTGGGAAAGATAGTGGGTGGTTTTCCATTGCCTTCTCCACAGATTCCTTTTCTTTATTATCTGTGAATTGCCATGACTTCTTGGGAAAGATAGTGGAGTGGTTTCCGTTGCCTTCCCACAGATTCCTTTTCTTTATTATCTGTGAATTGCCATGACTTTTTGGGAAAGATAGTGAGTGGTTTCCCATTGCCTTCTCCACAGATTCCTTTTCTTTATTATCTGTGAATTGCCATGACTTTTTGGGAAAGATAGTGGAGTGGTTTCCCGTTGCCTTCTCCACAGATTCCTTTTCTTTATTATCTGTGAATTGCCATGACTTCTTGGGAAAGATAGTGGAGTGGTTTCCATTGCCTTCTCCACAGATTCCTTTTCTTTATTATCTGTGAATTGCCATGACTTCTTGGGAAGATAGTGGTGGTTTCCCGTTGCCTTCTCCACAGATTCCTTTTCTTTATTATCTGTGAATTGCCATGACTTCTTGGGAAGATAGTGTGGTAGAATTGCCTTCTCCACAGATTCCTTTTCTTTATTATCTGTGAATTGCCATGACTTCTTTGGAAAGATAGTGGAGTGGTTTCCCATTGCCTTCTCCACAGATTCCTTTTCTTTATTATCTGTGAATTGCCATGACTTCTTGGGAAAGATAGTGGAGTGGTTTCCGTTGCCTTCTCCACAGATTCCTTTTCTTTATTATCTGGGAATTGCCATGACTTTTGGGAAAAATGGTGGAGTGGTTTCCGTTGCCTTCTCCCACAGATTCCTTTTCTTTATTATCTGAATTGCCATGACTTTTTGGGAAAGATAGTGGAATGGTTTCCCATTGCCTTCTCCACAGATTCCTTTTTTTTATTATCTGTGAATTGCCATGACTTTTTGGGAAAGATAGTGGAGTGGTTTCCATTGCCTTCTCCACAGATTCCTTTTCTTTATTATCTGTGAATTGCCAAATGACTTCTTGGGAAAATAGTGGAGTGGTTTCCATTGCCTTCTCCACAGATTCCTTTTCTTTATTATCTGTGAATTGCCATGACTTTTTTAATAAAAATATAGTGGTGGTTTCCCATTGCCTTCTCCACAGATTCCTTTTTATTTATTATCTGTGAATTGCCATGACTTCTTGGGAAAAATAGTGGAGTGGTTTCCCATTGCCTTCTCCACACTTTTCTTTATTATCTGTGGTAGACTTCTTGGGAAATGACGGTTTCCCATTAAAATTCTCCACAGATTCCTTTTCTTTATTATCTGGGAATTGCCATGACTTTTTTGGAAAGATAGTGGAGTGGTTTCCCGTTGCCTTCTCCACTAATTCCTTTTCTTTATTATCTGGGAATTGCCATGACTTTTTGGGAAAAATAGTGGAGTGGTTTCCCGTTGCCTTCTCCACAATTCCTTTTCTTTATTATCTGTGAATTGTCATGACTTTTTTGGGAAAAATAGTGGAGTGGTTTCCGTTGCCTTCTCCACTGGTTCCTTTTTCTTTATTATCTGTGAATTGTCATGACTTTTTTGGGAAAATAGTGCACGTAATTTCCCATTGCCTTTTCCACTTCCTTTTCTTTATTATCTGTGAATTGCCAAACTTGGTTTTTGGGAAAGAAAAGTAGTGAAAAACAGTTCCCATTGACTTAATCTCACAGATTCTTTTTCTTTATTATCTGTTGAACGGTGGTTCTTGGGAAGAAAATGACGGTTTCCCATTTTCCTTCTCCAGCCACTTTATTATCTGTAATTTAAATTGACTTGGGAACTCTCTATAGTGGTGTGGTTTCAACATTCCTTTTCTTTAAAATCTGTGAATTGCCATTGGTTCTGGGAAAGATAGTGAGTGCTGGTTTCCGGTGGTAGAGAAAAAAATTTTCTTTACGTAATGTGTGACCACTTTGAAAAAGATAGTTGAAAAATGACGTCGGAACCTTCTCCAGATTCCTTTTCTTTATTATCTGTGAAATGCCATGACTCCTTGTTGAACGGTGGTGGAAAAATGGTTTAATGCCTTCTCACAGATTCCTTTTCTTTATTAATGTGAATAATGCCATGACTTCACTGGTTGAAAGATAGTTATTATGACGCTTTTGCACAAATGTCCTTATCTTTGGTATCTGGTTGAACTAATGGTTTTTTCAATGTGGTAAGAAAAAATGACTTTTTTTTCACCACTTTGCTTTAATAAAAAGATTTGTTATAACTTCTTGTGAAAGATATTGAAGAAAATGATTGCCTTCTCTGTATATTCTTTTTTTTCTGGTAGAAAAATGACGTTTGAAAATATAGTGGTTGATTCGTTGTATTTCAAGATTTTAATTCAATTTTCCTTCTACTAAACAGATTAAAACACATATTTAGGGAGCCCAGATAATTTAATTATTTATCACTCTCTATGTTTTTTAAAGTTTTTCAAATGCTTTGTCCCTTAATATGTCGATAATCATAGCCTTGTACACTGGTTTTGTAAAATCGTGATTTGACTGGTTGAACGGTGGTTAAAAAATGTTAGATTTTTTCTCATTGTCTTCAAAAATGACGTTGTATCTAGGTGGTAGAAAATTAATGCCACTTAAGTCGAGTGAAAAAAAGTCACTGATTTTAACTGATAACTCGGTAAAATGATTATTGCCCAGTCACTTGAGCGAGAAGAAAATGCCCATCTATTGAATGAGTAGAGAAAAACGAATATGGGGTTGTCAGAAAAATCAACCGCTAAAAATAAGAATTATAAATTAGAGATGGCATAATCGAGTAAGTTCGAAAATTTAAATATCTGGGAAGTGTCTTAATATAAGACCGAAAATGACACCAAATCATGCCCAGCCAATGGTTGAAAAGGTGGTAAGCTAAAATGTACGTGAAACACGATGTCTCCCTTAGAAACAAAGAAGTGGCAAACGTTGACCTTCGTTCCCGTAAAAATAAAGACGGATTTTCCGTTGAAACCGATATTATTTTAACCCTTTAAGAACGTTGGTAGAGAAAAATGACGTAATGCCTAGCCACTGGTTGAATGGTGGTAGCGAAAAATGACGTAATGCCCAGCCATTGGTTGAACGGTGGTAGAGAAAAATGACTTAATGCCCATCCACTGGTTTAACGGTGGTAGAGAAAAATGATGTAATGCCCAGCCACTGGTTGAACGGTGGTAGAGAAAAATGACGTAATGCCCAGCCACTGGTTGAACGGTGGTAGAGAAAAATGACGTAATGCCCAGCCACTGGTTGAACGGTGGTAGAGAAAAATGACGTAATGCCCAGCCACTGGTTGATCGGTGGTAGAAAAATGACGTAATGCCCAGCCACTGGTTGAACGGTGGTAGAGAAAAATGACGTAATGCCCAGCCACTGGTTGAATGGTGGTAGAAAAAATGACGTAATGCCCAGCCACTGGTTGAACGGTGGTAGAAAAAATGACGTAATGCCCTGGTTGAGCCACTGGTTGAACGGTGGTAGAGAAAAATGACGTAATGCCCAGCCACTGGTTGAACGGTGGTAGAAAAAATGACGTAATGCCCAGCCACTGGTTGAACGGTGGTAGAAAAATGACGTTATGCCCAGCCACTGGTTGAACGGTGGTAGAAAAAATGACGTAATGCCCAGCCACTGGTTGAACGGTGGTAGAGAAAAATGACGTAATGCCCAGCCACTGGTTGAACGGTGGTGAGAAAAAATGACGTAATGCCCAGCCACTGGTTGAACGGTGGTAGAGAAAATGACGTAATGCCCAGCCACTGGTTGAACGGTGGTAGAAAAATGACGTAATGCCCAGCCACTGGTTGAACGGTGGTAGAGAAAAATGACGTAATGCCCAGCCACTGGTTGAACGGTGGTAGAAAAAAATGACGTAATGCCAGCCACTGGTTGAACGGTGGTAGAAAAATGACGTAATGCCCAGCCACTGGTTGAACGGTGGTAGAAAAATGACGTAATGCCCAGCCACTGGTTGAACGGTGGTAGAAAAAATGACGTAATGCCCAGCCACTGGTTGAACGGTGGTAGAAAAAATGACGTAATGCCCAGCCACTGGTTGAACGGTGGTAGAAAAAAATGGCGTAATGCCCAGCCACTGGTTGAACGGTGGTAGAGAAAAATGACGTAATGCCCAGCCACTGGTTGAACGGTGGTAGAGAAAAATGACGTAATGCCCAGCCACTGGTTGATCGGTGGTAGAAAAATGACGTAATGCCCAGCCACTGGTTGATCGGTGGTAGAAAAATGACGTAATGCCCAGCCACTGGTTGATCGGTGGTAGAAAAATGACGTAATGCCCAGCCACTGGTTGAACGGTGGTAGAAAAAATGACGTAATGCCCAGCCACTGGTTGAACGGTGGTAGAAAAAAATGACGTAATGCCAAACTGGTTGAACGGTGGTAGTGAAAAATGACGTAATGCCCAGCCACTGGTTGAACGGTGGTAGAAAAATGACGTAATGCCCAGCCACTGGTTGAACGGTGGTAGAAAAAAATGACGTAATGCCCAGCCACTGGTTGAACGGTGGTAGAAAAATGACGTAATGCCCAGCCACTGGTTGAACGGTGGTAGAGAAAAATGACGTAATGCCCAGCCACTGGTTGAACGGTGGTAGAGAAAAATGACGTAATGCCCAGCCACTGGTTGAACGGTGGTAGAAAAAATGACGTAATGCCCAGCCACTGGTTGAACGCTGGTAGAAAAAAAATGACGTAATGCCCAGCCACTGGTTGAACGGTGGTAGAGAAAAAATGACGTAATGCCCAGCCACTGGTTGAACGGTGGTAGAAAAAATGACGTAATGCCTAGCCACTGGTTGAACGGTGGTAGAGAAAAATGACGTAAATCCCAGCCACTGGTTGAACGGTGGTAGAAAAATGACGTAATGCCCAGCCACTGGTTGAACGGTGGTAGAAAAAATGACGTAATGCCCAGCCACTGGTTGAACGGTGGTAGAGAAAAATGACGTAATGCCCAGCCACTGGTTGAACGGTGGTAGAAAAATGACGTAATGCCCAGCCACTGGTTGATCGGTGGTAGAGAAAATGACGTAATGACCTGGTTGAACGGTGGTAGAGAAAATGACGTAATGCCAGCCACTGGTTGAACGGTGGTAGAGAAAAATGACGTAATGCCCAGCCACTGGTTGAACGGTGGTAGAAAAAATGACGTAATGCCCAGCCACTGGTTGAACGGTGGTAGAAAAATGACGTAATGCCCAGCCACTGGTTGAACGGTGGTAGAGAAAAAATGACGTAATGCCCAGCCACTGGTTGAACGGTGGTAGAAAAAATGACGTAATGCCCAGCCACTGGTTGAACGGTGGTAGAGAAAAATGACGTAATGCCCAGCCACTGTTTGAACGGTGGTAGAGAAAAAATGACGTAATGCCCATCCACTGGTTGAACGGTGGTAGAGAAAATGACGTAATTCCTAGCCACTGGTTGAACGGTGGTAGGAAAAATGACGTAAATCAGCCACTGGTTAAACGGTGGTAAAAAATGACGTAATGCCCAGCCACTGGTTGAACGGTGGTAGAGAAAAATGACGTAATGCCCAGCCACTGGTTGAACGGTGTTAGAGAAAAATGACGTAATATCCAGCCACTGGATTTGAATTGTGGTAGAGAAAAAATGACGTAATGCCCAGCCACTGGTTGATCGGTGGTAGAAAAAAAGACGTAATGCCCATCCACTAGTTGAACGGTGGTTGAAAAATGACGAATGCCCAGCCACTGGTTGAACGGTGGTAGAGAAAAATGACGTAATGCCCAGCCACTGGTTGAACGGTGGTAGAAAAAATGACGTAATGCCCAGCCACTGGTTGATCGGTGGTAGAAAAAATGACGTAATGCCCAGCCACTAGTTGAACGGTGGTAAAAAATGACATAATGCCCAGCCACTGGATTGAACGGTGGTAGAAAAAATGACGTAATGCCCAGCCACTGGTTGAACGGTGGTAGAAAAATGACGTAATGCCAGCCACTGGTTGAACAGTGGTAGAGAAAAATGAACGTAATGCCCAGCCACTGGTTGAAAAATGACGGTGGTAGATGAAAATGACGTAATGCCCAGCCACTGGTTGAACGGTGGTAGAAAAAATGACGTAATGCCCAGCCACTGGTTGAACGGTGGTAGAGAAAAATGACGTAATGCCCCAGCCACTAGGTTGAACGGTTGGTGGAGAAAAATGACATAATGCCTGCCACTGGTTGATCGGTGGTAGAAAAATGACGTAATGCCCAGCCACTGGTTGAACGGTAGGTAGAAAATGACGTAATGCCCAGCCACTCGTTGAACGGTGGTAGAGAAAAATGACGTAATGCCCAGCCACTGGTTGATCGGTGGTAGAAAAATGACGTAATGCCCAGCCACTGGTTGAACGGTGGTAGAGAAAAATGACGTAATGCCCAGCCACTGGTTGAACGGTGGTAGAGAAAAATGACGTAATGCCCAGCCACTGGTTGAACGGTGGTAGAAAAAAATATTGTAATGCCCATCCACTGGTTGAACGGTGGGTGATAGAAAAATGACGTAATGCCCAGCCACTCGTTGAGCCACTGGTTGAACGGTGGTAGAAAAAATGACGTAATGCCCAGCCACTGGTTGATCGGTGGTAGAAAAATGACGTAATGCCCAGCCACTCGTTGAACGGTGGTAGAGAAAAATGACGTAATGCCCAGCCACTGGTTGAACGGTGGTAGAAAAATGGCGTAATGCCCAGCCACTGGTTGAACGGTGGTAGAGAAAAAATGACGGTAATGCCCAGCCAAATGGTTGAACGGTGGTAGAAAAATGACATAATGCCCAGCCACTGGTTGATCGGTGGTAGAAAAATGACGTAATGCCCAGCCACTGGTTGAACGGTGGTGAGAAAAAATGACGTAATGCCCAGCCACTGGTTGAACGGTGGTAGAGAAAAAATGACGTAATACCCAGCCACTGGTTGAACGGTGGTAGAAAAATGACGTAATGCCCAGCCACTGGTTGAACGGTGGTAGAAAAAAATGACGTAATGCCCAGCCACTGGTTGAACGGTGGTAGAAAAATGACGTAATGCCAGCCACTGGTTGAACGGTGGTAGAGAAAATGACGTAATGCCCAGCCACTGGTTGAACGGTGGTAGAGAAAATGACGTAATGCCCAGCCACTGGTTTGAACGGTGGTGAGAAAAATGACGTAATGCCCAGCCACTGGTTGAACGGTGGTAGAAAAATGACTTTATGCCCAGCCACTGGTTGAACAGTGGTAGAAAAAATGACGTAATGCCCAGCCACTGGTTGAACGGTGGTAGAAAAAATGACGTAATGCCCAGCCAATGGTTGAACGGTGGTAGAGAAAAAAATGACGCAATGCCCAGCCACTGGTTGATCGGTGGTAGAAAAATGACTTTATGCCCAAAACGGTGGTAGAAAAATGCCATACTGCTTTGAACGGTGGTAGAGAAAATGACGTAATGCCCAGCCACTGGTTGAACGGTGGTAGAGAAAAATGACGTAATGCCCAGCCACTGGTTGAACGGTGGTAGAAAAAATGACGTAATGCCCAGCCACTGGTTGAACGGTGGTAGAAAAAAATGACGTAATGCCCAGCCACTGGTTGAAGGGTGGTAGAAAAAATGACGTAATGCCCAGCCACTGGTTGAACGGTGGTAGAAAAAATGGTTGAGCGTAATGCCCAGCCACTGGTTGAACGGTGATAGAAAAATGACGGTAATGCCCAGCCACTGGTTGAACGGTGGTAGAGAAAAAATGACGTAATGCCCAGCCACTGGTTGATCGGTGGTTTGAGAAAAATGACGTAATGCCCAGCCACTGGTTGAACGGTGGTAGAGAAAAATGACGTAATGCCCAGCCACTGGTTGAACAGTGGTAGAAAAATGACGTAATGCCCAGCCACTGGTTGAACGGTGTAGAGAAAAAATGACGTAATGCCCACCACTGGTTGAACGGTGGTAGAAAAATGACGTAATGCCCAGCCACTGGTTGAACGGTGGTAGAAAAAAATGACGTAATGCCCAGCCACTGGTTGAACGGTGGTAGAAAAATGACGTAATGCCCAGCCACTGGTTGAACGGGTGGTAGAGAAAATGACGTAATGCCCAGCCACTGGTTGATCGGTGGTAGAAAAAATGACGTAATGCCCAGCCACTGGATTTGAACGGTGGTAGAGAAAAAATGACGTAATGCCCAGCCACTCGTTGAACGGTGGTAGAAAAAAATGACGTAATGCCCAGCCACTGGTTGAACGGTGGTAGAAAAATGACGTAATGCCCAGCCACTGGTTGAACGGTGGTAGAGAAAAATGACGTAATGCCCAGCCACTGGTTGAACGGTGGTAGAAAAAAATGACTGTAATGCCCAGCCACTGGTTGAACGGTGGTAGAGAAAAATGACGTAATGCCCAGCCACTGGTTGAACGGTGGTAGAAAAATGACGTAATGCCCAGCCACTGGTTGAACGGTGGTAGAAAAAAATGACGTAATGCCCAGCCACTGGTTGAACGGTGGTAGAAAAAATGACGTAATGCCCAGCCACTGGTTGAACGGTGGTAGAAAAAATGACGTAATGCCCAGCCACTGGTTGATCGGTGGTAGAAAAATGACGTAATGCCCAGCCACTAGTTGATCGGTGGTAGAAAAATGGCGTAATGCCCAGCCACTGGTTGAACGGTTGTAGAGAAAAATGACGTAATGCCCAGCCACTGGTTGAACGGTGGTAGAAAAATGACGTAATGCCCATCCACTGGGTTGAACGGTGGTAGAAAAAATGACGTAATGCCCATCCACTGGTTGAACGGTGGCAGAGAAAAATGACGTAATGCCCAGCCACTGGTTGATCGGTGGTAGAAAAATGACGTAATGCCCAGCCACTGGTTGAACGGTGGTAGAGAAAAATGACGTAATGCCCAGCCACTGGTTGATCGGTGGTAGAAAAATGACGTAATGCCCATCCACTGGTTGAACGGTGGTAGAAAAAAATGATGCGTAATGCCCAGCCACTGGTTGAACGGTGGTAGAGAAAATGACGTAATGCCCAGCCACTGGTTGAACAGTGGTAGAAAAATGACGTAATGCCCAGCCACTGGTTGAACGGTGGTAGAGAAAAAATGACGTAATGCCCAGCCACTGGTTGAACGGTGGTAGAAAAATGACGTAATGCCCAGCCACTGGTTGAACGGTGGTAGAAAAATGACGTAATGCCCAGCCACTGGTTGAAGGTGGAAAAAAAATGAACGTAATGACCCAGCCACTGGTTGAACGGTTGAACGGGTGGTAGAAAAAAAATGACGTAATGCCAGCCACTGGTTGAACGGTGGTAGAGAAAAATGACGTAATGCCCAGCCACTGGTTGAACGGTGGTAGAGAAAAATGACGTTTATGCCCAGCCACTGGTTGAACGGTGGTAGAGAAAAATGACGTAATGCCCAGCCACTGGTTGAACGGTGGTAGAAAAAAATGACGTAATGCCCAGCCACTGGTTGAACGGTGGTAGAGAAAAAATGACGTAATGTCCAGCCACTGGTTGAACGGTGGTAGAGAAAAATGACGTAATGGTTGAACGGTAGCCACTGGTTGAACGGTGGTAGAAAAATGACGTAATGCCCAGCCACTGGTTGAACGGTGGTAAGAAAATGACGTAATGCCCAGCCACTGGTTGAACGGTGGTAGAGAAAATGACGAATGCCCAGCCACTGGTTGAACGGTGGTAGAGAAAAATGACGTAATGCCCAGCCACTGGTTGAACGGTGGTAGAAAAAATGACGTAATGCCCAGCCACTGGTTGAAAAGTGGTAGAAAAATGACGTTATGCCCAGCCACTGGTTGAACGGTGGTGAAAAATGACGTAATGCCCAGCCACTGGTTGAACGGTGGTAGAGAAAAATGACGTAATGCCCAGCCACTGGTTGAAGGTGGTAGAAAAATGACGTAATGCCCAGCCACTGGTTGAACGGTGGTAGAAAAATGACGTAATGCCCAGCCACTGGTTGAACGGTTGATCGGTGGTAGAAAAATGACGTAATGCCCAGCCACTGGTTGAACGGTGGTAGAAAAAATACGTAATGCCCAGCCACTGGTTGAACGGTGGTAGAAAATGACGTAATGCCCAGCCACTGGTTGAACGGTGGTAGAGAAAAATGACGTAATGCCCAGCCACTGGTTGAACGGTGGTAGAAAAAATGACTTTATGCCCAGCCACTGGTTGAACGGTGGTAGAAAAATGACGTAATGCCCAGCCACTGGTTGAACGGTGGTAGAGAAAAATGACGTAATGCCCAGCCACTGGTTAGAGAAAAATGGTAATGTCCAGCCACTGGTTGAGAGAAATGACGTAATGCCCAGCCACTGGTTGAACGGTGGTAGAAAAAATGACGTAATGCCCAGCCACTGGTTGAACGGTGGTAGAAAAAATGACGTAATGCCCAGCCACTGGTTGAACGGTGGTAGAAAATGACGTAATGCCCAGCCACTGGTTGAACGGTGGTAGAAAAAATGACGTAATGCCCAGCCACTGGTTGAACGGTGGTAGAGAAAATGACGTAATGCCCAGCCACTGGTTGATCGGTGGTGAAAAATGACGTAATGCCCAGCCACTGGTTGAACGGTGGTGAACGCTGGTAGAAAAAATGACGTAATGCCCAGCCACTGGTTGAACGGTGGTAGAAAAATGACGTAATGCCCAGCCACTGGTTGAAAAATGGTGGTAGAGAAAAAAATGACGTAATGCCCAGCCACTGGTTGAACGGTGGTAGAGAAAATGACGTAATGCCCAGCCACTGGTTGATCGTGGTGAAAAATGACGGTGGTAGAACGGTGGAAAAAAATGACGTAATGCCCAGCCACTGGTTGAACGGTGGTAGAAAAAATGACGTAATGCCCAGCCACTGGTTGAACGGTGGTAGAAAAATGACGTAATGCCCAGCCACTGGTTGAACGGTGGTAGAGAAAATGACGTAATGCCCAGCCACTGGTTGAACGGTGGTAGAGAAAATGACGTAATGCCCAGCCACTGGTTGAACGGTGGTAGAAAAATGACGTAATGCCCAGCCACTGGTTGAACGGTGGTAGGTTGAAAAAAAATGACGTAATGCCCAGCCACTGGTTGAACGGTGGTAGAGAAAAATGACGTAATGCCCAGCCACTGGTTGAACGGTGGTAGAAAAAATGACGTAATGCCCAGCCACTGGTTGAACGGTGGTAGAAAAATTAAACGGTGGTAGAAAAATGACGTAATGCCCAGCCACTGGTTGAACGGTGGTAGAGAAAAATGACGTAATGCCCAGCCACTGGTTGAACGGTGGTAGAAAAATGACGTTATGCCAGCCACTGGTTGAACGGTGGTAGAGAAAAATGACGTAATGCCCAGCCACTGGTTGAAGGTGGTAGAAAAAATGACGTAATGCCCAGCCACTGGTTGAACGGTGGTAGAGAAAATGACGTAATGCCCAGCCACTGGTTGAACGGTGGTAGAGAAAATGACGTAATGCCCAGCCACTGGTTGAACGGTGGTAGAAAAATGACGTAATGCCCAACTGGTTGAACGGTGGTAGAAAAATGACGTAATGCCCAGCCACTGGTTGAACGGTGTGGTAGAGAAAAATGACGTAATGCCCAGCCACTGGTTGAACGGTGGTGGAAAATGAAAAAATGAGAGTAATGCCCAGCCACTGGTTGAACGGTGGTAATGCCAGAAAAATGACGTAATGCCCAGCCACTAGTTGAACGGTGGTAGAGAAAAATGACGTAATGCCCAGCCACTGGTTGAACGTGGTAGAGAAAATGACGTAATGCCCAGCCACTGGTTGAACGATGGTAGAGAAAATGACGTAATGCCCAGCCACTGGTTGAACGGTGGTAGAGAAAAATGACGTAATGCCCAGCCACTGGTTGAACGGTGGTAGAAAAATGTCGTAATGCCCAGCCACTGGTTGAACGGTGGTAGAGAAAAATGACGTAATGCCCAGCCACTGGTTGAACGGTGGTAGAAAAAATGACGTAATGCCCAGCCACTGGTTGAACGGTGGTAGAGAAAAAATGACGTAATGCCCAGCCACTGGTTGAACGGTGGTAGAGAAAAATGACGTAATGCCCAGCCACTGGTTGAACGGTGGTAGAAAAATGACGTAATGCCCAACCACTGGTTGAACGGTTGAAAAACTGAACCACTGGTGAACGTAGTAGAAAAATGACGTAATGCCTAGCCACTGGTTGAACGGTGGTAGAGAAAAATGACGTAATGCCCAGCCACTGGTTGAACGGTGGTGGTAACAGTGGTAAAAATGACGTAATGCCCAGCCACTGGTTGAACGGTGGTAGAAAAAATGACGTAATGCCCAGCCACTGGTTGAACGGTGGTAGAAAAAAAATGACGTAATGCCCAGCCACTGGTTGAACGGTGGTAGAAAAAATGACGTAATGCCCAGCCACTGGTTGAACGGTGGTAGAAAAAATGACGTAATGCCCAGCCACTGGTTGAACGGTGGTAGAGAAAATGACGTAATGCCCAGCCACTGGTTGAACGGTGGTAGAGAAAAATGACGTAATGCCCAGCCACTGGTTGAACGGTGGTAGAGAAAATGACGTAATGCCCAGCCACTGGTTGAACGGTGGTAGAGAAAAATGACGTAATGCGTAATGTAGCCACTGGTTGAACGGTGGTAGAAAAAATGACTTTATGCCCAGCCACTGGTTGAACGGTGGTAAGAGAAAAATGACGTAATGCCCAGCCACTGGTTGAACGGTGGTAGAAAAAATGACGTTATGCCCAGCCACTGGTTGAACGGTGGTAGAGAAAAATGACGTAATGCCCAGCCACTGGTTGAACGGTGGTAGAAAAAATGACGTAATGCCCATTGGTTGAAGGGTAAAGAAAAAATGACGAACGGGTTGAACGGTAGAGAAAAATGACGTAATGCCCAGCCACTGGTTGAACGGTGGTAGAGAAAAATGACGTAATGCCCAGCCACTGGTTGAACGGTGGTAGAGAAAAATGACGTAATGCCCAGCCACTGGTTGAACGGTGGTAGAGAAAAATGACGTAATGCCCAGCCACTGGTTGATCGGTGGTAGAAAAATGACTTTATGCCCAGCCACTGGTTGAACGGTGGTAGAGAAAAATGACGTAATGCCCAGCCACTGGTTGAACGGTGGTAGAGAAAAATGACGTAATGCCCAGCCACTGGTTGAACGGTGGTAGAAAAAATGACGTAATGCCCAGCCACTGGTTGAACGGTGGTGAGAAAAAATGACGTAATGCCCAGCCACTGGTTGAACGGTGGTAGAAAAATGACGTAATGTCCAGCCACTGGTTGAACGGTGGTAGAGAAAAATGACGTAATGCCCAGCCACTGGTTGAACGGTGGTAGAGAAAAAATGACGTAATGCCCAGCCACTGGTTGAACGGTGGTAGAGAAAAATGACGTAATGCCCAGCCACTGGTTGAACGGTGGTAGAGAAAATGACGTAATGCCCAGCCACTGGTTGAACGGTGGTAGAGAAAAAATGACGTAATGCCCAGCCACTGGTTGAACGGTGGTAGAGAAATGACGTAATGCCCAGCCACTGGTTGAAAGGTGGTAGAAAAATGACGTAATGCCCAGCCACTGGTTGAACGGTGGTAGAGAAAAATGACGTAATGCCCAGCCACTGGTTGAACGGTGGTAGAGAAAAATGACGTAATGCCCAGCCACTGGTTGAAGGGTGGAAGAGAAAAATGTCGTAATGCCCAGCCACTGGTTGAACGGTGGTAGAGAAAAATGACGTAATGCCCAGCCACTGGTTGAACGGTGGTAGAGAAAAATGACGTAATGCCCAGCCACTGGTTGAACGGTGGTAGAAAAAAATGACGTAATGCCCAGCCACTGGTTGAACGGTGGTACGGTGAAAAAAATGACGTAATGCCCAGCCACTGGTTGAACGGTGGTAGAGAAAAATGACGTAATGCCCAGCCACTGGTTGAACGGTGGTAGAAAAAATGACGTAATGCCCAGCCACTGGTTGAACGGTGGTAGAAAGAAAATGACGTAATGCCCAGCCACTGGTTGAACGGTGGTAGAGAAAAATGACGTAATGCCCAGCCACTGGTTGAACGCTGGTAGATAAAAATGACGTAATGCCCAGCCACTGGTTGAACGGTGGTGAAAATGACGTAATGCCCAGCCACTGGTTGAACGGTGGTAGAGAAAAATGACGTAATGCCCAGCCACTGGTTGAACGGTGGTACGAGGAAAAATGACGTAATGCCCAGCCAGTGGTTGAACGGTGGTAGAAAAAATGACGTAATGCCCAGCCACTGGTTGAACGGTGGTAGAAAAAATGACGTAATGCCCAGCCACTGGTTGAACGGTGGTAGAAAAATGACGTAATGCCCAGCCACTGGTTGAACGGTGGTAGAGAAAAATGACGTAATGCCCAGCCACTGGTTGAACGGTGATCGGTGAACGTAGAAAAAATGTCGTAATGCCCAGCCACTGGTTGAAGGGTGGAAGAGAAAAATGTCGTAATGCCCAGCCACTGGTTGAACGGTGGTAGAGAAAAATGACGTAATGCCCAGCCACTGGTTGAAGGGTGGAAGAGAAAAATGTCGTAATGCCCAGCCACTGGTTGAAGGGTGGTAGAGAAAAATGACGTAATGCCCAGCCACTGGTTGAACGGTGGTAGACGAAAAATGACGAAAAATGACGTAAATGCCAGCCACTGGTTGATCGGTGGTAGAAAAAATGACGTAATGCCCAGCCACTGGTTGAACGGTGGTAGAGAAAAATGTCGTAATGCCCAGCCACTGGTTGAACGGTGGTAGAGAAAAATGTCGTAATGCCCAGCCACTGGTTGAACGGTGGTAGAAAAAATGACGTAATGCCCAGCCACTGGTTGAACGGTGGTAGAAAAAATGACGTAATTCCCAGCCACTGGTTGAACGGTGGTAGAAAAATGCCACTGGTTGAACGGTGGTAGAAAAAATGTCGTAATGCCACTGGTTGAACGGTGGTAGAGAAAAATGACGTAATGCCCAGCCACTGGTTAAACGGTGGTAGAGAAAAATGACGTAATGCCCAGCCACTGGTTGAACGGTGGTAGAGAAAAATGACGTAATGCCCAGCCACTGTTGACTGGTGGTAGAAAAATGACGTAATGCCCGTTTCACTGGTTGAACGGTGGTAGAGAAAATGACGTAATGCCCAGCCACTGGTTGAACGGTGGTAGAGAAAATGACGTAATGCCCAGCCACTGGTTGAACGGTGGTAGAGAAAAATGACGTAATGCCCAGCCACTGGTTGAACGGTGGTAGAAAAATGACGTAATGCCCAGCCACTGGTTGAACGGTGGTAGAAAAAATGACGTAATGCCCAGCCACTGGTTGAACGGTGGTAGAAAAAATGACGTAATGCCCAGCCACTGGTTGAAGGTGGTAGAAAAATGACGTAATGCCCAGCCACTGGTTGAACGGTGGTAGATAAAAATGACGTAATGCCCAGCCACTGGTTGAACGGTTGGTAGAGAAAATGACCACTGTGGTTGAATGCCCCAGCCACTGGTTGAACGGTGGTAGAGAAAAAATGACGTAATGCCCAGCCACTAGTTGAACGGTGGTAGAAAAAATGACGTAATGCCCAGCCACTGGTTGAACGGTGGTAGAAAAAATGACGTAATGCCCAGCCACTGGTTGAACGGTGGTAGAGAAAAATGACGTAATGCCCAGCCACTAACGGTGGTAGAAAAATGACGTACCCAGTGGTATCGGTGAGAAAAAATGACGTAATGCCCAGCCACTGGTTGAACAGTGGTAGAGAAAAAATGGCGTAATGCCCAGCCACTGGTTGAACGGTGGTAGAGAAAAATGACGTAATGCCCAGCCACTGGTTGAACGGTGGTAGAGAAAATGATGTAAATGCCCAGCCACTGGTTGAACGGTGGTAGAAAAATGACGTAATGCCCAGCCACTGGTTGAACGGTGGTAGAAAAAATGACGTAATGCCCAGCCACTGGTTGAACGGTGGTAGAGAAAAATGACGTAATGCCCCAGCCACTGGTTGAACGGTGAATTGTAGAGAAAAATGACGTAATGCCCAGCCACTGGTTGAACGGTGGTAGAGAAAAATGACGTAATGCCCAGCCACTGGTTGAACGGTGGTAGAAAAAATGACGTATTGCCCAGCCACTGGTTGAACGGTGGTAGAGAAAATGACGTAATGCCCAGCCACTGGTTGAACGGTTTGTAGAGAAAATGACGTAATGTGCCCAGCCACTGGTTGAACAGTGGTAGAGAAAATGACGTAATGCCCAGCCACTGGTTGAACGGTGGTAAGAAAAAATGACGTAATGCCCAGCCACTGGTTGAACGGTGGTAGAAAAAAATGACGTAATGCCCAGCCACTGGTTGAACGGTGGTAGAAAAAATGACGTAATGCCCAGCCACTGGTTGAACGGTGGTAGAAAAAATGACGTAAATGCCCAGCCACTGGTTGAACAGTGGTAGAAAAATGACGTGTGCCCAGCCACTGGTTGAACGATGGTAACGGAAAAAAATGACGTAATGCCCAGCCACTGGTTGAACGGTGGTAGAGAAAATGACGTAATGCCCAGCCACTGGTTGAACGGTGGTAGAAAAATGACGTAATGCCCAGCCACTAGTTGAACGGTTTAGATAAAAAAATGGCGGAATGCCCAGCCACTGGTTGAACGGTGGTAGAGAAAATGACGTAATGCCCAGCCACTGGTTGATCGGTGGCAGAAAAAAATGACGTAATGCCCAGCCACTGGTTGAACGGTGGTAGAGAAAAATGACGTAATGCCCAGCCACTGGTTGAACGGTGGTAGAGAAAATGACGTAATGCCCAGCCACTGGTTGAACGGTGGTAGAGAAAAAATGACGTAATGCCCAGCCACTGGTTGAACGGTGGTAGAGAAAAATGACGTAATGCCCAGCCACTGGTTGAACGGTGGTAGAAAAATGACGTAATGCCCAGCCACTGTTTGAACGGTGGTAGAGAAAATGACGTAATGCCCAGCCATTGGTTGAACGGTGGTAGAGAAAAATGACGTAATGCCCATCCACTGGTTGAACGGTGGTAGAGAAAAATGACGTAATTCCCAGCCACTGGTTGAACGGTGGTAGAGAAAATGATGTAAATCCCAGCCACTGGTTAAACGGTGGTAGAAAAATGACGTAATGCCCAGCCACTGGTTGAACGATGGTAGAGAAAAAATGACGTAATGCCCAGCCACTGGTTGAACAGTGGTAGAAAAAAATGACGTAATGCCCAGCCACTGGTTGAACGTGGTAGAGAAAAATGACGTAATGCCCAGCCACTGGTTGAACGGTGGTAGAAAAAAATGACGTAATGCCCAGCCACTGGTTGAACGGTGGTAGATAAAAATGGCGTAATGCCCAGCCACTGGTTGAACGGTGGTAGAGAAAAATGACGTAATGCCCAGCCACTGGTTGAACGGTGGTAGAGAAAATGACGTAATGCCCAGCCACTGGTTGAACGGTGGTAGAAAAAAATGACGTAATGCCCAGCCACTGGTTGAACGGTGGCAGAGAAAATGACGTAATGCCCAGCCACTGGTTGAACGGTGGTAGAGAAAAATGACGTAATGCCCAGCCACTGGTTGAACGGTGGTAGAGAAAAATGACGTAATGCCCAGCCACTGGTTGAACGGGTGGTGTCGTAATGAAAAAATGACGTAATGCCCAGCCACTGGTTGAACGGTGGTAGAGAAAATGACGTAATGCCCAGCCACTGGTTGAACGTAATGTGGTAGGTTGAAAATGGTAATGCCCAGCCACTGGTTGATCGGTGGTAGAAAAAAATGACGTAATGCCCAGCCACTGGTTGAAGTGGTGGTTGAGATAAAAAATGGCGTAATGCCCAGCCACTGGTTGAACGGTTGTAGAGAAAATGACGTAATGCCCAGCCACTGGTTGAACGGTGGTAGAGAAAAAATGACGTAATGCCCAGCCACTGGTTGAACGGTGGTAGAAAAATGACGTAAGGCCCAGCCACTGGTTGAACGGTGGTAGAGAAAAATGACGTAATGCCCAGCCACTGGTTGAACGGTGGTAGAGAAAATGACGTAATGCCCAGCCACTGGTTGAACGGTGGTAGAGAAAAATGACGTAATGCCCAGCCATTGGTTGAATGGTGGTAGAGAAAAATGGCGTAATGCCCATCCACTGGTTGAACGGTGGTAGAGAAAAATGACGTAATTCCCAGCCACTGGTTGAACGGTGGTAGAAAAAATGATGTAAATCCCAGCCACTGGTTGAACGGTGGTAACAGTAAAAATGACGTAATGCCCAGCCACTGGTTGAACGGTGATAGAGAAAAATGACGGTGGTAATGCCCAGCCACTGGTTGAACGGTGGTAGAGAAAAAATGACGTAATGCCCAGCCACTGGTTGAACGGTGGTAGAGAAAAAGGACGTAATGCCCATCCACTGGTTGAACGGTGGTAGAGAAAAATGACGTAATGCCCAGCCACTGGTTGAACGGTGGTAGAGAAAATGTCGTAAAAAATGCCCAGCCACTGGTTGAACGGTGGTAGAGAAAAATGACGTAATGCCCAGCCACTGGTTGAACGGTGGTAGAGAAAAATGACGGTTGTAGAACGGTGGTAAAAAAATGACGTAATGCCCAGCCACTGGTTGAACGGTGGTAGAGAAAAATGACGTAATGCCCAGCCACTGGTTGAACGGTGGTAGAGAAAAATGAAAATGGTTAGGTAAAAATGCCCAATGCCACCACTGGTTGAACGGTGGTAGAGAAAAATGACGTAATGCCCAGCCACTGGTTGAACGGTGGTAGAAAAATGACGTAATGCCCAGCCACTGGTTGAACGGTGGTAGAGAAAAATGACGTAATGCCCAGCCACTGGTTGAACGGTGGTAGAAAAATGACGTAATGCCCAGCCACTGGTTGAACGGTGGTAGAAATGACGAAAACTGAACGGTAATGCCCAGCCACTGGTTGAACGGTGGTAGAGAAAAATGACGTAATGCCCAGCCACTGGTTGAACGGTGGTAGAAAAATGACGTAATGCCCAGCCACTAGTTGAACGGTGGTAGATAAAAAAAATGACGTAATGCCCAGCCACTGGTTGAACGGTGGTAGAGAAAAAAATGACGTAATGCCCAGCCACTGGTTGAACGGTGGTAGAAAAATGACGTAATGCCCAGCCACTGGTTGAACGGTGGTAGAAAAAATGACGTAATGCCCAGCCCCTGGTTGAACGCTGGTAGAGAAAAATGACGTAATGCCCAGCCACTGGTTGAACGGTGGTAGAAAAATGACGTAATGCCCAGCCACTGGTTGAACGGTGGTAGAGAAAAATGACGTAATGCCCAGCCACTGGTTGAACGGTGGTAGAGAAAAATGACGTAATGCCCAGCCACTGGTTGAACGGTGGTAGAGAAAAATGACGTAATGCCCAGCCACTGGTTGAACGGTGGTAGAGAAAAATGACGTAATGCCCAGCCACTGGTTGAACGGTGGTAGAGAAAAATGACGTAATGCCCAGCCACTGGTTGAACGGTGGTAGAGAAAAATGACGTAATTCCTAGCCACTGGTTGAACGGTGGTAGAGAAAAATGATGTAAATCTCAGCCACTGGTTGAACGGTGGTAGAGAAAAATGACGTAATGCCCAGCCACTGGTTGAACGGTGGTAGAGAAAAATGACGTAATGCCCAGCCACTGGTTGAAGTGTGGTAGAGAAAAATGACATAATATCCAGCCACTGGTTGAACGGTGGTAGAAAAATGAAATGCCCAGCCACTGGTTGAACGGTGGTAGAGAAAAATGACCCAGCCACTGGTTGAACGGTGGTAGAGAAAAAATGACGTAATGCCCAGCCACTGGTTGAACGGTGGAGAAAAAATGTCGTAATGCCCAGCCACTAGTTGAACAGCCACTGGTTGAACTGGTTGAACGAGAAAAATGACGTAATGCCCAGCCACTGGTTGAACGGTGGTAGAGAAAAATGACGTAATGCCCAGCCACTGGTTGATCGGTGGTAGAAAAATGACGTAATGCCCAGCCACTAGTTGAACGGTGGTAGAGAAAAATGACGTAATGCCCAGCCACTGGTTGAACGGTGGTAGAGAAAAATGACGTAATGCCCAGCCACTGGTTGAACGGTGGTAGAGAAAAATGACGTAATGCCCAGCCATTGGTTGAATGGTGGTAGAGAAAAAATGGCGTAATGCCCATCCACTGGTTGAACGGTGGTAGAGAAAAATGACGTAATTCCTAGCCACTGGTTGAACGGTGGTAGAGAAAAATGATGTAAATCTCAGCCACTGGTTAAACGGTGGTAGAAAAATGACGTAATGCCCAGCCACTGGTTGAACGATGATAGAGAAAAATGACGTAATGCCCAGCCACTAGTTGAACGGTGGTAGAGAAAAATGACGTAATATCCAGCCACTGGTTGAATTGTGGTAGAGAAAAAGGACGTAATGCCCATCCACTGGTTGAACGGTGGTAGAGAAAAATGACGTAATGCCCAGCCACTGGTTGAACGGTGGTAGAGAAAAATGTCGTATTGCCCAGCCACTGGTTGAACGGTGGTAGAGAAAAATGACGTAATGCCCAGCCACTGGTTGTACGGTTGTAGAGAAAAATGACGTAATGCCCAGCCACTGGTTGAAGGGTGGTAGAGAAAAATGAGGTAATGCCCAGCCACTGGTTGAACGGTGGTAGAGAAAAAATGGCGTAATGCCCAGCCACTGGTTGAACGGTTGTAGAGAAAAATGACGTAATGCCCAGCCACTGGTTGAACGGTGGTAGAGAAAAATGACGTAATGCCCAGCCACTGGTGTAACGGTGGTAGAGAAAATGACGTAATGCCCAGCCACTGGTTGAACGGTGGTAGAGAAAAATACGTAATGCCCAGCCACTGGTGGAACGGTGGTAGAGAAAAATGACGTAATGCCCAGCCACTGGTTGAATGGTGGTAGAGTAAAATGACGTTATGCCCAGCCATTGGTTGAATGGTGGTAGAGAAAAAATGGCGTAATGCCCAGCCACTGGTTGAACGGTGGTAGAGAAAAATGACGTAATTCCTAGTCACTTGTTGAACGGTGGTAGAGAAAAATGATGTAAATCTCAGCCACTGGTTAAACGGTGGTAGAAAAATGACGTAATGCCCAGCCACTGGTTGAACGATGGTAGAGAAAAATGGCGTAATGCCCAGCCACTAGTTGAATTGTGGTAGAGAAAAAGGACATAATGCCCAGCCACTGGTTGAACGCTGGTAGAGAAAAATGATGTTTTGCTCAGCCACTGGTTAAACGGTGGTAGAAAAATGACTTAATGCCCAGCCACTGATTGAATGGTGGTAGAGAAAAATGACATAATGTCCAGCCACTGGTTGAACGGTGGTAGAGAAAACAAACATATATATATATATATATATATATATATATATATAATTTCACTTTCATTGTATGTTTAGGTCAATTCTATTCATACACTGTCGACGGGGCGTGGTGAAGGTACAGTAGAATCCCTCATATCCGGTATCCCTCATATCCGGAATAACGCATAGTCAGACATGATTTTGATGTGTATATTTAACTGATTTGAAATTTTTTGTTTAATGAAATTTACTTTGGGTAATTTCTTATGCTTATTTCAACCTAATGGCTTGTATTGGTGCAAAAGATGCTGGGAATAAGAGGAAAGGATAACAACGAGACACATCTGTAACAAGATACGAACGTGATGCATGACTGTGACGAAACCTGGAATGAAATTGAAGAAGCTATTGAAAAGGTTGTCAGTTTTATGGAAAGAAAGCCAGCATTCAGCTATGATGATTGCAATAAGGCACGAAGAGTTAAAAAGTGTCTTTCATTTAAATAATTTCAAGAACGAAAGCAAAACGTAATGCAGAAATACTTGAGAATGGCATTAGAAGAGAAAGAATCATTATGCAACAGCGATTAAAAATCCACGTTACATTATTTGTTTTGCATACGTGGCAAACTTAATTTAATGAAGTTTCATTAACATTACATAATTTATTTCTTTTTCGTTAAAATCAATTCCGTTATATTTCACTCACCATTAGCTTATTTTGTTTATTATAAAACATTGAAAATAAACGTTAAACCTGATTTAAATTCTTTTATTTTAATCTAAATATAACCCCTCATATCCGGACTTTGTAACCAATTCCTCATATGCGGAAGGCCTTCTTGGTACGGTTGTCAAGGATTCTACTATATAAACAAATATCAGCGATCAGCTTGGTAGTTTTAATGTCCCTCATATCCAGAATCCCTCATATGCGGTATTCCTCATATCCAGACTTTGTAACCAATTCCTCATATCCGGAATGCCTTCTTCATCCGGTTGTCAGGGATTCTACTGTATAAAGAAATATCAGCTTGTTAGTTTTAGTGTCCCTCATATCTGGAATCCCTCATATCCGGTATTCCTCATATCCGGACTTTGTAACCAGAAGGCCTTCCTAGTCCGGTTGTCAGGGATTCTACTGTAGCTAAAATAATAGCGGCGTCAAAGGAAAAACATCCTTTTGATAAAAAAGATATTTGAGGGAAAAGCGTATTGGTTATACAGACATTTGCCCATAATATAATGAACTGTAAATGTGAGTAACGTGTAAGTTTTAACTATAAGGAAAACAAAACAATCGCCCAATTCAGAATCGGAAACAGACAGCTGAAATCCAGAAGACGATGAAAGGAGGGTTTGGAGAATCTGATACTCACAGCAGATATTTAAATATATAGAGTGTGAAACCAGAAGTAACCAGTGCTGAAATAGGACCAAGGAATTCTAACCTACCTGTGGCTAAAAGGCCACCATATCTCGTCTGTTCGGTCGTAGCCGCCATTTGCAATTTAGGTAAAGCGCATGCGTGGTTCTAATGTTTTTAAAATTATCCCTAATTTGCATGCGTGGCCAAAAACCTAAAAAAAAAAAGGTCAGCCGTGCAGACGAGCAAAAGAAAGGACCTACAGAATTTGACCTGTGCAGGGCAGAGCAGGACAGGAGAGGGCAATTAGCTACAAGCTTGTGCACATTTTTGGTAGAAAAGGCAAACCTAACGAAGATCTATAAAGCGCTGGATGTTGTGGCGTTGTTGTAGTGAACCATGGTCGCTCCCGACTTGAATTGACATGCCTTATATAAAAAGGAGGATACGCCACATTCAGGGTCATGTCGTGAACTAAGCTAATTTTAAAGGATAATGGTATTTTGATAATTGCTCAAGTTAACGGGTAAGAGCAGTGGGTGGAAACCTGATATTTTAATGAATCATGCCTGACATTTGGAATTTTTTTTTTCTTTTTTCGTGTTATTCAAATTCATTGTCTGCTTTTCACATGTGATATCTATAATACTAAAAGAAATCTATCGACCAATTAATGAAATGAATTGCAGTGCACATCTTATTGGATAGGATAGACAATGAACGGGGTGTGGGCGATCATGGCTTTCCACAATTTCCTATACTTTGTAGCTCTTAGCAATGTTTATTTTATTATTTTTCCGATTCCCTTTATAAACATACAGACTACAAAATTTAGTCATTCTTCTTCCAATACTCTTCTTGTAGAAAATACTACAATGAAAATGTAAACGAAACATATATATATATATATATATATATATATATATATATATATATATATATATATGTGTGTGTGTGTGTGTGTGTGTGTGTGTATGGAGGAAGGATCAATGCGATTAAGTTGGATATACTAGATTCAGTGTAGTATATAATTAAATTAATTTTTTTGCTAGGATCTGTTGCAGATATATATGTATTTACTAATTTGTTTAGTATATTTGCATCTTGTTTATAATTAGCAAGCATTTGATTACGATATTGGAGATTAATATGTTTGAGATCAGTAGAAGCAGTATTATGTTCTGTTTGCTTAGTATTAAAACTTAGAAGAAAGCATCTTATTTGTTCATCAACTATATAGTTTGGGAAGCTATTATTAATAAGTGTTTGTTTTATATCCTTTAGTTCACTGCTTGTGGATGAATTAGTTTCTGCACGATGTATTAGATTTTTTATAATTGATATTTTGTAGTAATATGGGCATTCGGTTTTGTAGTTAAGTTTACATGAATTTATGCTGGTATTTTTTCTTTTGTATATCCAACTTAATTATTCGCAATGATTCTTCCCACCTTTCATCATAGTTTACAAATTCAAGTGCCCTTTGGAAGATTGTATCTCCAATGGATTAAATAATATTTATGTTGGTCACACCACGAACTCGCTTTCACGACGCTTGACTCTACATTTGAATGAATAACTCTAACTTTTTTTTTTAAATTTAAAACAACATGCCTGGGCGCGTACACAATTCCGGAAAATCCATGTTAAAAACACAATTATACTTAAACATGAAAACAATAAACAAAAACTAAAAATTCTTGAAGCTATATACATAAAACAGCTGAAAACTAACCTGAACAAAATCTCCACAAACATTCTTAAATGCCTATAATTTATAACAGAAGCCATTGGTTTATACCAACGGCTTCCCATATTTAATACTTCTCGTTTTCACTCTCGCCTGGTCATGCGTGAAGTCACGAGATACGATGCGTTTTTCGCTTCCGCGTCTCATATACACGAGTTTGTCGTTGCTTTGAAATTTTTCATGCAACAAAACCAGACTATCATTATTGTTTCGTCCGTGTATTGTTTAATATCTTGAAATGTAATGGTCATCTTTGATAATGGTTTATGTAAGCCGAAAGATTAGATCGGATTTAAACATGTACCAATATGGTGATTTCCTTTCGTCTTTCAATGATAATGTTATTAAGCTTATCAGACAATATGAAAGGAACTTACTTAAAATAGACACAACTGATATATTATTTACTGAAACATGCATCAATGAAAAATTGCTGCCTAAATATACACAATATATATATATATATATATATATATATATATATATATATATATATATAACAAACACGAAAGAAAAACTTATCTTAGCCGACGCGTTTCGTCCTCTTGGACTTTATCAATGCAAATATATTCCTTTTGTTTTTATTCCTGTTGTCCTATACAGATATATATTTTTATTTATATCTGAATTTTACACACACACACACACACACACACACACACACACATATATATATATATATATGAATAAAGACAAAAGGAAAACTTATTTTAGTCGACGCGTTTCGTCTTCTGACAGCACTATTAAAGGAAATGTGCGTAGATATTATTCTTTTGTAGATGTATTATAGTTATACCCGAAAACTTTTTCACATATACATATATTTCTAAAGAAATAATGAATTATTATTTATCCCTTCGACATATTTTTTTATCATTTCAACGTTATTTCTAATATATATTAATATTAGATAGAAAAATACTAAGATACGTTTATGTGCAGATGTTTCGACTGGGTTGAACGTCTGCCTTCTACCACATGTATAACCCCCCCTATAACTCCAGATAATATATTTGCCAAATTAAATTGTATTTTTTTTTCTTTTAAAAATTGACCTGTCTGGGTCATATCTTCAAATCAGTCACTACAGACTGTTCGGTTCAACTCTCTTCCTACGGGCGGGAGGAACCCGAAGGAGGCTACGCCGAAGGGTGGAGTCTCCTTTGGGGAGGTAAACCGGCCCTGAACCCCGTTTATACGGGTTCAAATGAAGCTATTTTAGCCGAGCCTAATGGCTCGGGAATGCCCACGTTAAAAAGGCCTTGTGCCACATGACACTCTCGTGGGGGGGGTGACTGAATATCGTCATATCTTCAAATCAAATTGGATGAGGTATTCCATAAGTATTTGACTGTTAATAAACATAAAGGAATCTACAAGTTTAGAAGGTTACCCTTCGATGTAAAAGAAGCCCCAGGTACTCTCCACATATCCAGGGATACGATATTCTCTGGATAGACGATGCAGTCGATTACATAGATAATATAGTTTTTTAAGGAAGATACAAATATACAGTACGTAAAACTGATTCAGAAAGTATTTCAGAGACTGCAGGGTTACTGTTTCAAACTTAGTGGGCAGACATGTCAGTTCGTTATTAAATATTTAGGTCAGATAATCGACGAAAAAGGAAGAAGACGAGATCCCGCTAGAGCAAGTACCATTAAAGATATGCCTCATCCGACAAATCTGGTAACCCTACAGTCATTTCCCGGATTAGCAAATTATTTTATTATTTATGTGCCAGACATGTAAAAATTTCAAACTCTTCTGAATAATTTACTTAAGAAGGAATTGGTCAGTGGAAAATCAAAAAGCTTCTGAAGGAATTAAAAAAAAAAAAAAACTACTAACTTCAGAGTTACCGCTGACACATTACGACCTGCACGAAAAGACAATAGTAGCGTTCGGTGCGAGCGAATACGTCATAGGGGGCGGTAAATTCGTCATAGGGGGCGGTAAATTCGTCATAGGGGGCCATAAATTCGAAGACAGTATTTACTATAATTTCAGGATGGAGTTCATATCGTTCAAGAAATTGAAACACGCAGATGGCTTGTCCAGACTGATATTGAAATGTACAGAAGATTCTGAAGATAGTGTGATTGATTCGCTGAAATCCGAAAGCGAAATTAAA
Source organism: Acanthosepion pharaonis (assembly GCA_903632075.3). NCBI lineage: Eukaryota > Metazoa > Mollusca > Cephalopoda > Sepiida > Sepiidae > Acanthosepion > Acanthosepion pharaonis. The sequence continues at coordinate 381,022 of CAHIKZ030005523.1, read as the reverse complement.
AGAATTAACGAATTGCTGGACACGATATCAAAATTAATTCTAAAAAGAATACGTTTATTCAAAAAATTATGGATTACGTAAAGTTGAAATGGAGTGAAACTCACATTAAACCTGGTAACAATAATAGAGCATTTTCTACTTATCGTGTAGTACGCGGATAGAATTGTAATTCCGTTATCACTAAAAAAGGAATTTAAAACAATTCCACGTAGGACATCCGTAAATAATGAGGATGAAGTCTCCGATGAGAAACTACGTTTACTGGCCAAAGTTGGACAAAGATATCCAAAACACAGTTTGAAAATGTAATAGTTGTAACTCAGCAGCAAAATCGACACCTATAAATTATGGGGCATGGCCGAGCACTGATAAATTGTGCCCAAGACTCCATATAGACTTTGCTGAACCACTAAATGGTTCATACTATTTAATTGTGGTCGACAGTTTTACAAAATGGCCCGAGATATTAAAATGCAAACGACCTACTACTGCGATAACGATTAAATTCTCACACGAAATTTTTGCAACGTTTGGAGTACCTGACAATGTGGTATCAGATAATGGAATTCGATTTACTTCTAGTGAGTTGGAAAAATTTCTGCGAAAACTACGTGTTTGAATATTTGACAACGCCGATTTATCATCCAAGATCGAATGGTGAATCTGAGTGGTTGTTGACATCGCCAAAAGGACATTAAGAAAAGCTAAAGGCTTAGAAGCTGAAGAAACGGCACTACAAGACTTTTTGCGCGTATATCGAATGACGTCAAATGCAAAGCATACCGGGAAAATGTCACCTGCAGAGCTCATGTTTGCTAGGTAGGTTTAATCCATTTTCGAGAAATGACACCCAGGAAATAAAAAGAAATGTCGACAATTTCAGACTACCATGTCATTTAAGATCGGCGATAAAGTCTTCTTTAAACGCTTTAAGACCGGAAAGGAAAATTAGCAGGAAGGAAAAATTAACCGACGATTTCGTAGTAGGATATACATTGTCGAAGGTTGACGATTTCAACATAGAAGGCATATAAAACAATTTCGGTCTAGATATGCTCCGAATAAGCAACCAGTACAATTTACTTCACCGACGGGCATATTTTACAGTAATTTTGAAGAGCCTATTTCTAAAACTAGTATTACAATACAACGCCAAGGTAAAACGTAATCCGACTGAATCAATGGAAGTGGACTAATGTCGGAAAATTAATCGACTAAAGAAACTACATATCTAAAAGTGGGGTGTTGTTGAGATGAACACACCTCTCCAGAATATAACTTGGACTCGTCCAAAGAGCATACATACTGACAACGAGAATCTTCAGGCGGGAGCTATATCCTTATTGCAGCATTCAGTAAGACTACGTCAGTTCAAAGAGACATTACATTGGGTGGAGGGATAACAAAAGTTAAGGTCCAAGCTCTAGGGAAATAGTGAACACCGAACCAAAAATCAGCAGTACGTTCTTAGAGTGAAATTACCCAAAATACCAAATATATATTTTATGATCAACAAAGTATATAACTAAAAAACTTGAGTATAAAATCCTGTACAAAATATCTGTAGTTGAAAGCATAAAATTGCGTAAAAAAAATATTTAGATTTTGGCATTAAATAACTGATAGAGGTTGATATGCCGTCAAATATTATTAACCAACCAACATGAAAGAACTCTTCCAAGACATTCATCCATGTAATATCCTACAATTCCTTAAAGAAACCAAACTGTATTCCAAAATATAACTTCAACAGAACTATAGTATAAAACGCATATCCCCGCCTGTAGTAATTATTTTTACACAAACATGCATATATACAAAAAGCTGAATATCACCTACCATATATTCAACTGTGAAAGCAGCATAACATATATCATATTTTTATTACTTCAAAGCCGTGATGGAAATTTAATTTCGGCATAAAATGACCCATGGCGCGTTGATATGCCGTTAAATAAACAAATCAAGCAATAATCATAGAACAACTCAAAAATAAACATTCGGAATTAAAATGAAATTCTGCCGGTCACGATGACCATGTTTAAATTCTTTCTATATGCCCTGTCCTCTTAAAACGTGAGCGATTCTGTAACTTTCTAGGATTTCCTGTCCTTTGTAGCTCTTAATAATATTCGTCTTTTTTTTCTTTTTCCTAATCCTTGTTCTGTCATCCATTTACACAATTTTGTTAGGTAAGTTATTGTGATGGTCCGGTTCCTTGTACCACCGGTGATAGTCCAAGGTAGAACCGATAAAGAAGAACTCGAGCCCGTATATGGAATAACACAGATATATTACAAACAGGAATATATACAGAGAGGTAGAAAGTGTCAGTACGAATAGCTGGTTGGGTGGGGGGAGAAGAAGAGGATTCATACCTTTCACATAAGTGAATGTAACGGATTCGACTGGAATTCGAACTCGGCTCTCCGATTACTCCACCGTGCCTCATAGGATATTTACTGTTTTCATGAAATGGCCAATGACTCTTCACTGTGTGTCCAATGAAAGCTTCAACTCTGACTAACCCAGCAATGGTGTGTATGTTGCAGAACCAGCATTGGTCTCAGACAAGAATTGTTTTTCTAAGTTTTCTTGGAAATTCTGTTGTAGATAGTGACATTCAAACTGAGAAGCGATTTTTATATTTCAATTTAACGTTTCATTGAGAAACTACTCTTAGCGGAGGGTAAGGGGGTGTGTAGTGTGGGCATCGACTTCTTTTTGCATGATCTACGGCGCCCGGAGAGAAAACGGAGTATCAAAAGGAGAGAAGTCTTATTGAATTCAATAAGTGACCCCGGGGGAAAAAAACACCTTTTCAGCAAATGCAAGACTCATAATAAATAATCTTCTATCTTTTAGGACTTGGCACAGTATCTTCCTCAACATTCAATTTGTCGTACGCGACGCTTGCGAAGTAAAATGTCAGTAGAGAGAAAAGTGACTTCTGTTCTGAATGTAGAACATATATAGAGAGAATATATATAGGCTGACATAGCATTATATTTCTTTTAAATTTTTTTTAAGCGTTTCACCCCAAGCAAGACAGGAAGCCACTAGAATGCAAGGGGTTACAGAAAATTTGGAGCAAGATCAGATAGGAGTTATAGAAGAAAGGATGAGGAGAAGGATAGTAGATAGATCAAGGCAACTGGAGATGTCGATTGACATTACATTTGAATAGTTGGAGATTATAGCTCTCAGGGAAACTGGAATAGGGAAGGGAGTTCTACAGGCGAGAGGTGCGAGACATGAAGCTATTGGAGTAGAAGAGACGGCTATATTTAGGAGTTTCGACAGTGAAGGGGTGAGAGCGGGATGCCAGCCTTGTAGGGCACTTGAACACATGAAGTCTGGGAACCAGCGAATGCAGCTCCTAGGAGCAATTGCCATGAAAGTATTTGTAAAAAAAAGACAGAGAGAGGCGACGGTGCGTCTGTGAGAGAGCGACTGTAGACGAGATGCCAGATCAGGGCCAATTATATTGCATATCCGCCTCTGGAGCCTATCAAGAACCCCGATGTGTGTGTGTGTGTGCGTGTGTGTGTGCGCGCGTGTGTCTGTGTGTTCGTGCGTGTGTGTATGTGTGTGTGCGTGCGTGTGTGTGTGTGTGTGTGTGTGTGTGTGTGTGTGTGTGTGTGTGTGTGTGTGAGAGAGAGAAAATATAGAAAAATAGGAAAAAACAGTTAGGTTAATAGTTCAAAGTTCTTTAGTATTTTTGTTTTTATTTAAAAAAAAAAAACAATGCTCAATATATATGTAGAGCCAAAATTGGCCTCTTTCCGAAAGTTGACTCAACCTCTTTCCGAAAGTAACTAATATGTTGATACAATATGTTCACCCTTACGCCCCTTATTACAATAATTGGTTTCACTGTTTCCATGTAATTATTATTACGAGTGAATATGCTTATAAAAGTCCGTAAATTTCAAGATTAGTTATTCCAAAATTCGCATGAGGATGAAACTGAACTGGCTTTTTGGCTTTTTTGTTTTTGAAACATGAGAACTCTTATGTAGCGATATAATCAGATTTTTAAAAAATAATTATAATATATATTGGTGGCGGGTTCCTTACACACACACACACATACACACACACAAATAAATAAATAAATAAAACAAGCCAAAAGTTCATATAAACGTAATCCGAAAATTCTTTGTTTTGGAATTATTTAGTTCAAAGTTTACGGTAGACGCTGCGAAATGTCCAGACCAAGATACAATCCAGAAATATTTTTAAAAACTTTGGGGGCGGGTTTCTCACCACCAAAACTAGTTACAATATCCATATAAATATATGCCCAAAAGGCCATCGTTATACCTCAACACAGCAACTCATAATATTTTCAAAATGTCGTCCGCTTCCTTCTACAGACGCATGCACCCGTCGGATCATTGACTGGCGGACCCTTTTAAATACTCCCACAAAGATATTGAATAGGTTCTCACGCCTCCATGATACGTTGATGAAGCGTCTCTGCATTATTAATGTCTGATGCATAAATCAATTATTTTAGGGGGTGCCACAGATAAAACTCCAAAGTATTGAGGTCGGGGGGGGGATGTGCTGGCTATGGAACAGGTCTTTCCCTACTTATCAATACTTCATTGTAGATGTCAAACAGTGCACAGCGAACTATGAGACTAAAATCATCATGTATGAACCCCGTGCATCTTTGTATTAGAAAGGGTACATCCTCTAGCAGGTCTAGAAGTGTGTTCGAAATAAAGTAGCTGTAGACAGTTTCTGTAAGATGTACAGGAAGATCATATGGACCTACCTGTCAGTCACCTAAAATTCTTACATACAAATTAGTCGTAAACTGATGCTGGTGTCTAACCTGTATTTTAACATTGGGTATTTCGGATCGCCCACAAATGTTGGTTTTGTCAATTTGTAATTCCATCTTTTCCAAATTTGCTCTCATCCGTAAACAAGACTGGGGAGACAAACAACGGATCGGCAAGTTGTGAAATAAACCACTGGCAAAAGTTCCCTCGTGGTGAACGATCAGGGGACAAAAGAGCCTGGATACGTTGAAAATGATACGGATACAGGAACTGCTCTTGAAGTAACCTCCATGTAGTACTATGAGATGTGCGATATGCTAGGGCCACTTGAAGTCTACTGATCCATGGATTGTCTCCGACCGCCTGTCGAATGTGTTCTTGGAGGTCAGACGAGCGAGCTGACCTCGGTCTTCCTCGATCTATAATGTGCAGTGCCACGCATTCTGTCTCAGCAACGTGACGATAAACTTGGTTGGATGACTGGGAAAACAATGTGATACGACCGTGCCACATCGTGGGCATTACCTTCGCGCGACCTTATGTAAAAATCATAAAATTTCTTTAAACTTAATAAATCAAAAACAAAGCATTTGAGGTCATATGTCCATATGCACTTTTGCTGGGAGACATCCACCCCCAAAGTTTGTGAAATATTTTTCATACATATATATATATATATATATATATATATATATATATATGTGTGTGTGTGAGCGTGTGTGTGTATGAGTATATACATATAAATATCTAAACATATATATATATATATATATATATATATATATATATATATATATAAAAACTCGACCCTCCCCGCAGCTTTTGAATTCATAGTTGTCCTTCTCCTAGATCAGTAGCCATTCCAAGGCTATAGAACCCAGTCTGTCCAGCTATTTACCCATAGCTGGAGGGAGAAGAAGAGGATTCACACCTTTCCCAAGGGTATTAGCACGTAAGTGAATGTAATGGATTCGACTGGAATACGAACTCGGCTCTCTGATTCCTCAATCCATATATATATATATATATATATATATATATATATATAGTACGTGCAGTTGTCGCTCGCTCGCCATCGCTTCGCAAAGTAAGATATATTCACTACTTGAAATCTTTCAAACAAAAATTATAAATGAACATTTCATTCATAAATTGGCTTGTTATAGTTAAGGAAAGTTTTACAAATAGATCCCAACTTGTTGAAGACCAAGTAAAATGCAAATTTCAAAGACTTTTCTGCACTATATAAGACGATATTCCTAAACAGATTATGTTTCTCTACCTTCAAATGTTGAATGCGTAACTAATTTCTATTTTCCCATCTTTACACTATATTATTTTATCTTATAAATTCTCCCCTGTTCTGTCACCCATGAAATAAAAATAATCGGATCTACGTACTTCAAATTGTCTTATCGTTCAACTTTTAAAAGGTAAGCTTAGACATTAATTCAATACTTAGATACAGTGATCAGTTTTGACATTATTAGTAGTAGTTTATTGCTGTCTATCGCATCTGCTCCTCCCTAGCTAGTGTGATAATGGCCAAACCAAGAGTCCTCCACAGGAGCTAACCGACATGGCGGCTTTTAAACTAGTTTATAATAAAACATTTGGTTATGAAAGGAAATACGAGCTACTTCCCTTGAACCATGAAAGCAATGATAATGGCTAGTACAATGTACAATCTGGCATCCCTGAATTTGAGCTCAACGAAAATCGTTTAATTTTGTGGGGCTTTTTTATGATTGAAACCGGACCATTGGGGCCGGGGAAAGTTACTTGGTTACACACACACACAAGCACACACACATACACTGTACTTTATATATAAGATGTTATTATAAGTTTCTACTGTACATAAAGTACTGGACATAACATTTTAAGGTGGCTTAAAATTTTAAGCTAGTTGCAATTTTAGATACAAAAGGAAAAACAAGAGTTACTCCCCTTGAACCATGAAACAACGATAATGGCTAATATAATATATTAATATATATTGTTAATCTCGCATAATCTGGCAACTCTGAATCTGGGTCCAACAAAAATCGTTCCCTGCGCCTAACTTTTGGAGGCATTTTGAATGAGCTAATGAAATCGGAGCAGTGGGAGGGGTTGCTTGGATATACGGGCGCACAAACACACGTACACTGTCCTTTATATATAAGATTAGTATTGAGTTGCCATTTTGTCAAAAAGTCTCATCTTTTCGATATCTGTTGATATACAAACCCATTTTTCATCACCTGAAACAATTCAACAATCTCCTGTCCTTTTCGGTTCCCAAGTCCAATCTCAGCAGGAAGCTCGATAAGCAACCCGATACAGACACTAAGTTTGAAGGGTATGCTAAGAGTGAAGTAATCGGAGAAAAATCGTTATGAAGGCGAGAGGATAGTAAAAGAACAAAAAATATAAAAACGGGAGGTAATGAATAAAATTTCATTTAAATTTTTGAAGATAAAATTTGACTGGAAGTGTGAGAGAAGAAACTGTCAGCATAGAACTTACGGTTATAATAGCAAATTCAAGTGTTAAATGGTTAGACCTTGCCGCCAATCTAAAACTGCGCATAAATTTATAATGCCATGAAAACATTTATGGAAAAGGCACAAGGGAGCCTCGTTACTGGTGTTGGGCAAAGTGTCTAAAGCAGAGATGGTCGATTTCTGAAATACCTGCAAATACTTCTATTCCTTTTACGCCAAAGCATTTCAAACCCGAAACGCCAAGTACTTACGAGCGTTTCCATTAAATAGAGGGCCGTACGAACGACAAAGTCCTTTGTTTTCTCCAGCAAATGGTGTCTCCCTGTGGGGTCTGGACATTTGGGTAAGTCTTCAATGGCATTAAGCACTCAACGCTCTGCCAATTCAATTATGATGCTTTCAGTATCGGATTCATTAACTTTCGGTCTTGGAATTACTTTAGCTGGCAAGCCTCTAAACATCCCCAGACACTTCAATACAACAACTATAGGCTCTGCAATGATTCATGTGAACATACACATATACACATGCACACACACACACACACACACACACACACACACACACACACACACACACACACACACATATATATATATATATATATATATACACATATACATATATACGAAAATGATATAAATTCTCTAAATTATAGATAGAGATCGATATGGCGATAAAATAGACACTTTTATAATACACACATATACACAGTTATATATATATATATATATATATATATATATATATATATATATATATATATATATATGTGTGTGTGTGTGTTTGTGTGAATTAATCTGAATAAGCGTAATGAACACATTTTAATCTGTAATATCTTCTGTTTACTGGTAAATTTAATTAATTATTTAATTAAATGCTATATATATATATATATATATATATATATATATATACTTAGTGTAACAGCAAAATTGTCCAAATCTTGTAACAGCAAATTTGTACAATTGAACAGTTGAATCTTAGAAATGATTAAACATATCTTACTGGAATTCTCCGAGGTTTCTCTACCACTATTGGAATCTAATGTGAACAAAAAAAAATGTAGTTATTTCTAAGTTGAAATGATGATCCCTCTTCTTGTTGTGACCTCCAGATCCAGTTTTCTTCTCTACTGTTAACATTTTTTAAAACTTATTCACCGATCTCTTGATTGTTCTTGAATGGACATTGTAGATAGAAGCCAGAGTATGAATTGATACAATTTCTGAAGGCCTGAATGATCTTTTTACTTCTCACCGTTTCTCAGTTGGGGAGATATAGTTGGACTAAAACAAAACGATTTTAACCTGTTCACTTTCTATCTGAATAAATAAAAGGTTTTCTCGGTGATCATTACGACATATGGTGTCAAGATGGCTAAACGTCTTAACTAAAAACTGGGAAAAAGAAAGTCAGTTTTGTGTTGTTTTTTTTTGTGTTTTTTAGATTTTAAACGTTTTAGGGGATGGAGTGTTATCCAATCCTTTTTACACGATTTGGACAAATTTGCTGTTATACACGGTATGTATATATATATATATATATATATATATATATATATATATATATATATTATATATTTCACTGGTTCACTAGGTTTATCTAGGTCTGCTCTACGGTTGTATCGAGCTCTTTTGTTAGTTGTTTATTCGTATCGTGGTTTTTTCTTTGGGCTTTAAACCTGTATCTGTGCAATTTTTTTCGACAGACTTTCATGTTTCTAGCTCTTTCTTTTTAAAAAACCTTTTTTTTCCCTTGTGATTGATTTGATTATTGGCAAATCAAAATTCGAGGGTTTTTCGAAACGAGTATAGTTATCTATCTATCTATCTATCTATATATATATATATATATATATATATATATATATATGTGTGTGTGTCTGTACGTGCGTGCGTGCGTGTGTGTGTGGAGAGTATAGTTTAAAACTGAGAAGACCCAATTCTTAAATTTAAAAGCTCTACACGTTATTTTAATTTTATTTCATTTTCACAAGTGTATTAAGCACTTTTTAATACTACTGTTTCCTTATCTGAATCAGCTCTGACCGTTACATTTATATATATATATATATATATATATATATATATATATATATATATATGTGTGTGTGTGTGTGTGTGTGTGTGTGTGTGTCTGTGTATATATATATATATATATATATATATATATATATATAACACATGTACACATCAAGTGCTCCAGATCAGCTGCAATTTTCAGCTGAGTGGCCCATCAAGCTAAGTACCACTCCACAGGTTGGGTTCGCAACAGTTGTATGATGTTACATTGCAACCAGTCGATACGAATTTCTGGGTAATCCATGCATTGCCTTTCATCGCGTTTTTGCCACAAGTCTTTATCACCTTATTCGGCTATTGGGTGCCAGCCCACTTGAAGAATCTCTTTTTAGGTAGCAGCAGGAAATACTCCACAGCAACCACAAACGGCACCAGAGTGCAGCTGTATCCCATCTCACGGACTTCAGCCACCAGTTCCAGGATGAGGCACATAATGCATTTTCTTTAAGAAGATTTCTACAATTGCTACATGGTATCAATATGGCTAAACGTTTTATCTGAAAACATGGAAAAAAAGAAAATCATTTAGTTTAATTTTTTTTAAATACTAAGCATAATGTAGGATGGGCAATTATCGCATATTACGTGATTTGGGCCATTTTGCTGTTACACCCTGTAAATATTAATCTCAGCTTTTATCACGTGTATATTGATCTGTGTAATTGTTGTAGAGTAGTTTCACAGTGGAGGCTTGTATTTCAATAAGTCGGTCCTAAAATAGGTTCGACGTACAAAACGTTAGGAACTTGATATAATAGGTAATGACGCAGAGAAATCTAGTTGTGATCGCTGATACTTTAATATCCGACTAACGGTCGTCCGACATCGACGCTATTTAGTAACTGCCCCACGCAGTCACATGTGGCACCAGGCTGAAATTAATGTGGTGTTCCCGAGCGCGTAGGCTCGACCAAAAAATCCCCGTAGACCCCGCATAAACGGGATCGGGCCTGTCTACCTCCCCGGACGAAACTCTACCCTTCGGCATAGCCTCGTCCGGGTTCCTCTCTGCCCGAAGGCAGAGAGTTCGACTGTCGTCCGACATCGACGATATTTAGTCCCCTCCCCCACGAGGGCATCATGTGGCACAAGGCCGGTTTAACGTGGGATCTCCGGGACCGTGGGCTCGGCCAAAAATATCCCCATTGAACCCGTATAAACGGGTTCAGGGTCGGTTTACCTCCCCGAAAGAGAATCCGCCCTTCGGCGTAGCCTCTTTCGGGTTCCTCCCCGCTCGAAGGCAGAGAGTTCAACCGTTCAGCCGGTCGTCCGGCATCGACTGACTGACCAACTCCCACTACTCCTACTTATTATAGGTGGGAGAGTCTATTAACTTTAAAATGGGTGCGTTCCACTATAACACTAATCTATTCCGGACTGAACCCTTTATTCAATCTACGGGTATCGACTGTTCATGTGTACTTGTACTCAGTGGAAACGAGCGCTCAAAACTAAACAGCACTAAATAACATCACATCAAGATGATATCCCTCGACATAAGCAATGGAAAGAGAACAGTCTGCTCCAGTAGATTTAATAAAGGGTTAATTAAACAGAAGCTATTACAGATTAAAATGTGTTCATTACGCTTAGTCAAAGAGTAATTAATTCATATATATATATATATATATATATATATATATATATATATATATATATATATATATATATATATATCAAATATGGTGGAGTTCAATTTATTTTATAATGAATCATTCATACAAAAAAGTAGATTAGTAAAATGATAGTAAATGATATATAATGGCGAAATCCCTTCACAAACAAAATTTTAAAAGGTGCATTAACTTACAAATTACTCGATGAATGTTATGATCCTCTTTTCTAAAAATTATAAGCTGTATAAGATCTTTCTTTAAGACGCAAGTACTTTCAAGTGTACATTTAATCATCTTCAAACATGGAAATTATTTTGTTTTTGGTAAAATTCAGATAGCATCCAAAAACAAAATAATTTCTATGCCTGAAGATGACTAAATGTACAGTTGAAAGTACTTGCGTATTAAAGAAACACCTTATATGGCTTATAATTTATAGGGAGATGTTATAATTGTTCCAACGAGAGAAAAGTGTATATTTTAAAGAGAAGAGAGAAGCCGTAAACGTTTTTGGTTATACTTATATATTATACTTTATTTTCGATATTTTTGCTACACTTGTTTCCGGTCTCACGTGATTCATCAGTTAAAGAGTGGTTACTTTCACATATTATTAAAAGGTAATTAATTTTCCTTATGTTTACCGATGTTTAAGCATTGTCTCTTGTGTGTATTCGTAATCCAATTTTTTCTTGGGCTTGAGGCGAAAATATTCTTCTTAAGGTGAAAACAATCAGGATTTTTCAGAGAAAAGGTGAAGGAAGGAGGTTTTCGTTCTTATTTTTTTATGACCCCTGTATCATCTGAGATCTACCTCCAGTTTTGTGTATTGTATATGCGTATGTGCTTTTGCTAGTATGTGTATATATTTTCCTTCTTCATACGTTTATACAGTGACACACATAAGTATTGGATGCATGTTATTTTCTGTCATAACTCTGGTTTATGTTCGCCATTTTTAATCCTTGAATTGCAGAATGCACGTCAAAGAGTCAGATGATTAGTAGCACTATCTTGTAAACAATTGTGTGCTTCTCTGATTGGTCAGAGATAACATTCCAATACTATCGAAAATTTGAATATTTAAAGTCTTTTAAAATACAAAGTTTCGATTGGAAATTTGAAAAAAGTGTCATGTATCCAATACTTTTGCATAGGGTAATTTTGAACTTTGATAAAAAAAATGGATTCAACCATGAGTTTTTAATTTTCCTTCCACATACAACTAAAACAACTTTACGAGATATTACTTACCAAATATCAGGCAAAATGGCGAACATAAACTAGAGTTATAACAGAAAATAACATGTAGCCAATACTTATGCGTGTCACTGTATATTGTTTTTTTAAAAAGAATATCGTATATATATATATATATATATATATATATATATATATATATATATATATATATATATATATATATGGTACGAAACAGTCGTATGTAGGTTTGATGCGTATACTTGTGGGTAGTCTGTTGTGTTTGTTTATGCCAGCATGTGTATATGTATATATTGGTTCTTCATAGATACTTGTGTCTGTGTAGTGCAACTAGTGTATTCGGCTATTATGTGGGTATGTTGTGTGTTTATGTGGGGTGCTTATGATCAGTTTAATGCTGGTTTAAATTTGTGTATGAAGTTTTTCTAGTGTTTGTAGGTAATAACAATTGTTTGATACATACAAACATATATATATATATATATATATATATATATATATATATATATATATATATATATATATATAGTACCTCCCAAAATTGAGAATACATGAAAAAATTGGCCCAAACTAAATAAAACGAAGTTTTATCGTCAAACGATATTATTAAGAGAAGATATTTTTGATTATTATATTATTCTTTTTATACTTTTTAGAACATTAGAAATTTTGGTTATAAATTTTGTTGCCTTGAAGAAATTTGGGAATTCTTGCAAAAAATTCAATAATTGTCAGATTTTAATGAAATTTTCAGAGCTTATTCACAAATGAATGAAATTATTTCGTAATTTTTTTCTTTTTTGTTAGTTTTTATTCCTGTCACCTGCCAATGAGTTTAATTTCTTTTTGTACGGCTTAATATATGTAATAGTTATAAGCCGATCTCCTTGGATAATTTAATTCAACATTTTGTTTGTAAAACAGTACCCGCCTCCAGTTACACAAAATCTGTTTTGAATCATAATATAAAAAAAAATGAAATAAAATTAAGACATTATATAATTAGAAAAAAATATACAACTTTTAATTGTTTTTATAAATGATTCATATTATGGACGATAATATCTGAAAAAGAAATTATTTTCGATGAATAATTAATTTTAACAATAATTGCTTTCATTTTTAAAATTTTAATTAGAATAATTTATAAAATTTAAAATCTTTTTACAATTATCTATTAATTCGTACCGGTTAGTTGAAATGGTTATTAAGTATAAACGATGTTTACTAATCATAAATGGAAAAGCTTACTACAATTCAGCGACCCCCAGTATTTTAAATTATGTTGTGTATAATTATAACGATTTTGTAAATACGGACGTCCATATACGACATTATCAGAAAATAGCTATTGCAAATTTAAAGCCAAACTACCTAAAATTCAATAAAAGATTAGACTATTCTCCTATTTTGTAAAGATTACTGAGATGTTAATATATATATATATATATATATATATATATATATATAAAATCGCTCACGTTATATTCCACATGTGCTTTTTACAGATATGTCTTACGTAGAGAAAAATTAATTAAATTTTTCAGCCGATATTACAGCTTTAATGTTGTTAATAAATCTTTTATCGCCTCCTAAAAAGACATACCTCCATGTTAAAAGTGTATTTTTGCGATATTTTAAAATAAATTAAATAAAATTTGTTGAAAATCAGATTAATTAAACTAATATTTCCCAAATAAAGTTTAAAAAAAAAAACATATTTTTAAAATATTTTTTAATAAAAACGTTTTACATTGTGATGACAGGTGGCGATTTTTAGTGATTTTAATCCCCGTACCAAATGTCGTTCAAGTCAATTAAAATTAGTTGTAAACATACAAGTAACTATTTTGCTTATTGGAAATTTTTAATTTAATATATTAGCTTGAAATTAAAACTGACTTAAAAGAGGGTATTGCATTTATTTGGAGGGACACACACACGCACACCCACATATATATATATATATATATATATATATATATATATATGTGTGTGTGTGTGTGTGTGTGCCTGTTTGTCTGTGTGTGTGTGTGTGTGTGTTAATACAAATAAAAATCCCAAATCCCCTCATATGGGGAATAAACTTTTAGGGATTTTATTGTGTATTAATTTTGCTCTGCAATAATATATTGAGCTCTATTCGTGCATCAGTTTAATATTTTATATTACTGGGATCAACTTGGATTTATTACATATATTATATATATATATATATATATATATATATATATATATATATATATATTTAATTTCAATTAAAAGGTGCAATTATAATTTATGAATTCATGAATCATTCATACAAAAACAAATATAGAGGTTAATGATTTAAATGGCGAGAATACATCGTCGCAAACAATATAAATAAGATACATCAACCCCGAATCCGGTCGCAACGCTGAGTTTGAATTTAAATTTTAAGGTTGTGCGTTTTTGTTCCAAAACAATAACACATTTCTCATAGCATTTTTTCGGATTACATCTCTATTTTCGTTGTCCTCTTATTATTGAGAAGTAAAAACAAGAACAAAATCTACTTCCATACCTGATGATGTCTGTAGGAACAGACGAAAGCTTGTAAAAAATTAAAAAGACCTTATGCAACTGGAATTTATAAACGGGGATCACATCATTCATATGCAGGTTCGGGGTTGATGTATCTTATTTATATTGTTTGCGAGGATGTATTGTCGCCATTTAAATCATTAACCTCTATATTTGTTTTTTGTATGAATGATTCATGAACATATATATATATATATATATATATATATATATATATATATATATATATATATAGAGGAGAGAGAGAGAGAGAGAGAGAGAGAGAGATTTAATAGGCCTGGTAAGGAAAATTGAGCAATAAAAATCAATTAAAATGTTAACAATATTAGCAATAATAATTATGATTATTATATAAGATATCTCGAATATTCAAGTCGGTAGATGAAAATAAATAAATATACTGTCTGATAATAATAAATAAGGAGATCCTCTACTCAAGTACGGTTATCCACTAAAGATAACGTTTAAATAATTGTAAATATATACATGCACTAACACAGAAAAATGTCCTATTGTTTATATACTTTTAAATGCTTAATGGCGACTAGGGGGAGGGGATTGTGCTTCCCGACATTTCTTTAGTAGATCTAGGTAAGTGGTTTTCAATCTCAGCGTTTTAGAAATAAAACAGAGATAGCATCTCAAATACGTGTAGCCATTTTTCGGTTGTCGTCCACCGTCAACATAAGTAAAATAGCCCCTTCCCAATTACTAATGAATTAATCCAATAACACTCACGAAATACCTAAAATATTATCCATAAAATAAAATAATGAAGAAACTACAACAAACCGAAATATACAGCCATGACGACGTTTGACGACAACCGAAAAAACACCAAGTATTAGGTTATTTTTTCAACAACTTAGACCAAATTTAAAAAAAAAAAACTTGCCAGAAACTAAGAAAAGACAGAAAAAAATATATAATTCCGACGTCTTTAGCAACATATATCTCAATAATGACATGCTTCCAATATATATATATATATTTATATATATGATAAGCAAATATAAATGGATATAAATCCGACAGAATGAAGAAAATATCTGGAAAAACAAAACAAAAATCCTTAAAATGCGATTATGTTGTTTTAATATGAAAATTCATATTAAAACAACATAATCGCATTTTAAGGATTTTTTGTTTTGTTTTTCCAGATATTTTCTTCACACACACACACACACACACACACACACACACACACATATATATATATATATATATATATATATATATATATATATATATATATATATATATATATATATATATATATTAGGTTGGTCAGAACTCATGACTCACTTTTCAAGCAGAAAAGAAAACAATAAATCTTGATTTTTTGTCTGGTAAAATTTCAAAGGTGTGATGCAAACGCTCGCTCCATCAACGTTAAACAGTATTGCTATCAGCTAGACCGCGTGTACGACAAACGAAAGAAAGGAGTCTCCTTCTTTAGTCAATCAACGTCGAGCTTTGTTTCAGCAAAAACCAAGTTGACTCAGATGTTCAATCAGACAGTGTTAGGACCCTTCCACATCCCCCATTCAGTCCCGATATTACTCCGAGTGACTATGATTTATTCTGCTCAATGGCACACTACTGATGAAGTGAAGGAACTTTGTTTACATTTTTTTGATTCAAAGCCAGTGAATTGGTATCTGGGACAGATTCGGATGCTGGTTGATCCCTGGCAGAAGATCGTTGAGAATGATAAGCTTCATTTTGATAAATAAATGTTGATGTGGCCCATAAAATTTTGTTTTCTTTCTGCTTTTTAAGTGTGCCAGAACTTTCCGGTCAACGTAATATAAACGGTACGGTAGAGTAATGGATAGCGGCTCGGATTGAGGAATCGGAGAGCCGAGTTCGAATTCCAGTCGAATCCATTACATTCACTTACGTGCTAATACCCTTCGGAAAGGCATGAATCCAACTCTTCTGGTCTGAAGAGGGACGGTAGAATAATTGCGACTTGGATTCAGGAATCGGAGAGCCGAGTTCGAATTCCAGTCGAATCTATTATATTCACTTACGCGCTAATATCCTTGGGAAAGGTATGAATACTCTTCTTCTCCTTCTAGATAATAACAGGAGAGTCTGTGTTCTATAGCCTTGGATGGCAACTGGTCTAGGAGAAGGACAATTCCAACCCGGGGCTACCTTCTGGCAACTCCTTCACCCGCCCTGGAACCAAACTCTGTTGGTGTATCCTCTCTTTTGGACTCTGCTAGCAAGGACGAGAGGGGAACTAGACGTCTGGGTAGCCCTAGTTCTCCATATAACCCGCCTAGGCTCGTAGCGCACCGCGCTACTCCATCGTCTCTCGAGACGGACGGAGCTGAAATTAAAAATTTAAGAATTAATAGCAATGGACAAAAGAAAATAAAAGCCAGGAAAGAAGAAAGTATAAGGAAATCATCGAAAACAAAACAAAAAAAAATATAAACAAGAAAATGTCACAAGACATTGTAAGTTACTTGGAAAAAAAGCTGACGTTTAAATTTCTCATCTTTACATACAGATTTTATTTCTATGATGCTATGATGAATGACAGTTTCGCAATCATTATTAATATTTCTGTTCCTAATTCGTCCACATTTAGTTTATATCTTAGTGGCTTTACTGCCTTTGTGTCTATAAGATACAAATCCTATATTCCAACAAATGACTAAAAAAACACAAAGTAGATTTGCACACCCGCAAAATCGGATCAAAACGACCAAAAACAGATTTCACAATAAGGTGTGAAATTAATTTTCTGACCAATGAAAGGAGGCGATTTGCTAAACCAAAAAAAAAAAAAAAAAAAGATAACGAGCCAATGTGAAAAAAAGTCAACAATAAATACAGAGTTTTCAAGTCAGTCAGTCAGTCAGTCAGTCGACCCAGTACTTACTGAGCGACTGTTCGGTTATACTCTCTTCTTACGGGCGGGAGGAACCCGAAGGAGGCTACGCCGAAGGGCGGAGTCTCCTTCGGGGAGGTAAAACCGGCCCAGAACCCGTTTATACAGGTTCAAATGGGCTATTTTTTGGCCGAGCCTAATGGCTCGGGAATGCCCACGTTAAAAAGGCCTTGTGCCACATGACACCCTCGTGGGGGGGGGGGTGACTGAATATCGTCAGTCAGTCAGAGAAGAGCGCAAAAGATCATAGAAGATTGACAGTAAATTTCATCACTGACTCAACCCGAAAAGTGGATTAGGAAGAAACAACAACAAATTTACAACTGGCTTCAAAACAATTCATAAGTACATTTTCCTTTCATCTTTATACCACATTCACACTCTTTTTTTTTAACTTAAATTGCTCGCCCTTTTTCATTTTACAACTATACAAAACAAAAGAAACAGACATTATTCTGCTACTCTGTTAAAAGACAGCGAACACAGATATTTTTATCAAAATCACATTTTTGCTTAAACGAACTAAAACATTAATCTTTTTTACCCTATTCACAAGATAATAAATATACAATGTTCTATTTTTTATAAACGTTCCTTATCGTGTTGTTTCTTCTTGAAATTTGCGTTGTATTTTGTGGGCAGGGTATCCCGTATTAAATTCTCCTTTAATCCGGGTACGCTGAACCCCACATGTCTTAGTGTTTTTACTACCTTACTATATATATATATATATATATATATATATATATATATAATGATGAATACAGAATCTTTAAAATACATTAGGTTATAATTTATTTCCTAGAATTTTACTTCCATCTCTTCAGACCAGCTTCTTAATAAATGGAGTCAATTTATCCAAGCGCAAAGAAAAGGTGGGGGGGGGAAGAGAAAACGGGAAATAGTTTTAATATTAAAAAAGGAAAAAAGTTAAATAAAAATTTCAATATAAAGTTTAAAAAATGTGGTGGAAAAGAAAGAGAGAGATGAAGAGGGGAACGGGAGAGTGAGAGAGGGTGGAAAGAAAGGAAATAAGGAAGAATTAAACATGAGCCGATAGGTTGAGCTAGAAATGATTTTTTTTCTTTCGGGACTGGACAAATAATAAACAATTTGGGGGAGTGGAGTTATCAGATTCAAAATAGATACATTAAATTGTCTAGTCATGTTTGGCAGCGAAACAACCATCACCGTATTATAACCGTCAAAATTTGATAATAATAATATATATATATATATATATATATATATATATATATGCTGCATATTTTCATTCAAGCAGGTTTTGTTAAATAATTTAGTCTCATTATGTCTATTTATTTTATTTTTAATCCTTTCAAGTCCACGAACAAATTTCTTGAGGGCTGTAGAAATTTGATAAAAAAATAACATTTTCTTTCAAAGAAAAATTATTTTACCAAGTCCTGTCGATCTGATCTGAGACCATCTTAAGGTGGTTAAAATATCTGTGTATATGTATACAGTAACTCCGTAAATTCAAAATATTTTTTCAGTGTTCGTTTACACTGCGGCATTTCAAATTCAAAAGAGATGTAAGTTTTGCAATTTTTTTAAAAAATGAAAAAGAAAAAAATAATTACAAAATTAGTTATAATTAATTATTAATTAATTATAACATGTTAATTTGGTATTTTTATATAAAAAAAAAGAAGTTTTTAATTAATTTTCTGCTACAATTAAAAAGTTTGTCGTTATACTCATAATTGACTTTATTTTTGGCCGCAATTCTCTTATATGTCGTCCTGTTTTAATTAAATACTAATATTTTCGAATAATATCTGTCTAAATTGTGAATGTGGACTTGAGTGTTCCTTTAATTGTTCTGAAATTGAACTATGCTCTTTAAGGTGAAACCTAAATAGACATAATCCGTCTCAATTATTTAAACAAACCTGTTTGAATGTGTATATATATATATATATATATATATATATATATATATATATATATATAATTAAGTTATGAAGAACTTGGTAATCAGTATGGGTAATTTAAGTTAACCATATAAATAGGTCAAGGTCTGGTCACTCCTCCTACCCCAATATAAAGTACACTTGAGTAAGATATGAAATTAACCACTCCCTATACTCTACCATGTCTCTTTAACTATCCCTCTCACACCCTCTGTTAAATTACAAAAACTTGCACTACCCATCAATTTTAATCTCATTTTTCGTTTCATTTCGTTGTTGGAAGTGCTATCTGATGATCCGGCGTCCTTTTAAAAGGACTCTGGTGAAATAAATTATTATAATGGTACCCTAAAGTGGTCTGTTTTTTTTTTTATATATATATATATATATATATATATATATATATATATATATATATATATATATATATATATATTTTTTGAACAATAAAAATATAGAGAAATTAAAAATTAAAATTTTCAGACACACTTGGCTGTATAATAATATTTTTTTGTTTTATTATTTCAATTACGTTCCTCGACTAGTTTCGGCCAGCATGGCCATCATCAGGAGAAAAAAAAATCCTGCTTGTTAGCAGCAGTAAACTACAGGAATGAATGACTTTCTGAAGAAAATGTACTTTATCTGTAGTTTTCATTTGTTTTGTTTTGTTTTTTTATAGTTAATTTTGGTCAGTCCTTGTGTTGGTCAAACGGCCTCTTTTAAGCTGTTTTTTGAAGATAGAGGCTGGATAGATTCATACTACTGACAGTTCACTTGTTCTTTTTGACAGTTTTATTGGTTCCTGGGAAGGGGGATGTGTCTGTGTTAAGTGTATGTTATAATTTCGTTCTACGGGAGTGTGTATTTTGCGTGTATGTGTATATATTAGTATGGGTGGGTGTATTAGTGTGAGACCTTAGCACCTGCTCAAGCATGTCTCTATTGTGAGGGTGAGAAATGTGGGTAGAGCTTGATTTATGGGGTTATATATTAATTCTATCTATTTGTTAAATTTTTGATTAAGTCCGTCTAGATGGACTCTGGCTACTGTATACATATACACACATATTTTAACCATCTTTTCAAGGTCTCAGATCAGATCGACAGGACTTGTAAAAATATTTTTTTGAAAGAAAAGCGCTATATATATATATATATATATATATATATATATGAATTTATTAATTTACTTTTTGTATAAATGATTCATTGTAATATATATGCACCACATATTTGATTTAAAAGAACTGATCCGACATGCAAATTTTCGGGATAAAAAATTAGACATTACCCTACTTACTCTACTATTTAGTCCATGCCACAATGACTGATAAACTCCTACAAAAAAATTCTCAAATTGCCATATAAGTAAAGAACGCACTCTCTTAAATTAAAAAAAAAAATCAACCTTAACGTTGCGACTACACGATCCAAAATGTCTGTATCCGTTATCAATAACACATTTAAAAAAAAAGAAAACATATTTCGATTCGCATTATATGATGCTACCAGAATTTTATCCAAAAAAAAAAAAGTCCATGCCTGAAGATGACTGAATGTACAGTCGAAAGTACTTGCGTATTAAAGAAAGACCTTATACAGCTTATAATTTTTAAGAACAGAGATCATAACATGCATCGATTAGTAGTTTAATGCATCTTTAAAATTTTGTTAACGAAGGGATTCCGCCATTTTATATCATTACCTTTACTACTTTACTTTATATATATATATATATATATATATATATATATATATATATATATGTGTGTGTGTGTGTGTGTGTGTGTGTGTGTTTGATTTGATGGGCCGAATAGCTGAAAAGTAAATACATTCCAATTTATGGCTGGGATAAACGAAGATAGATTTCTTGTGGGTCAATTGTTGACCTTTTATACAGTAATTCAACTGCATGGTTATAAACACATGTTTCTCGTTCACTTCATTGATCAACGCTCTTTTATAAACAAAATATTTCCGTCACTCGTGTTTCTTCCGCTTTTGCCAGCTCTCAAACGAACCGATCATGCAAAATAAACAAGTCGACGAAGGAAATAATAATTCGTATTAGCCTTCATAAATCTCTTTGCTGGTGGGACATTTACCCTCTGTTCACACATCGCTGATTGGTTAACGTGGCAGCCAATCAGAGTTACTCCCAAGATTGATTTATCACATTACACGTAAGCAGGCGAAACGGCCATGTTTTAAATCGCTGCGTCAAAAGAAAAACGGCGAAGAACCATTAGTTCAATCACGGGAAAATTGCTGAACTAACAATATTGGCTGGCTATGAATCTCTGCTCAGTATATTCTAGCAGGTTGCTGTCAATATTCAACGAAATTAAGATCACGAACATATTTCTAGTTTTCTGAGATACCTCAATAAAAAAGATTAAAGATAAGAAACGTTATAATTCATAAACAGGTACTTTTAATATAATGATCATATATCTGTGTAATTAGAGCATTCGCCTTCCGACTGTAAGGATACAGAAAGCTCTTATCGCACTTCGGTGGAAATAAGTCGCAGTGACGTCACGTCATGCAGAGACAAAAGCGCCAGCCAATTTCAGTTCGTTGATAGCAGCTAAACGACAAGCTTGCTTTCTTCAGCAGAACACGCACTCCGTGGCCCGGGTCGAGGCTAAATCTGCCTCCCCAATTAGCTTACAAGTCCATACTGTCATTTCCCTTTGAGAATATATCTTTCCCAAATATAGACTGAAACTCCAGCTCGCAGTCCTCAATTTTGGGAAAACCCAAGACTCGTCGTGGAACATGTCCTCGTCTGGGACATAGATGAATCTGGAAACCTAAAAATGGCTTCTCCAGATACAGGAATATCTCCATATTACATGTAATCCTCCACTTTTTTTTCTCTCCTTACACTCCGCTTTGCTGTGTAGATATAAGGGATATATTATTCTCCGAGTGGGACACATGTATATATGTAATTATTATTTTGTGTATGTCTTAGAATTATAAAAGTCTCTCTGAAAAAAAAAATCATGCTTGTCATTATTTTTACTTTCAGTCATTTCGTTCCGTGAAATATCGCGAGAAATACAATCGAGACAATAAATCTTTTATCCAAGCGCTCGCCTTCCACGAGAATGGGGATCGAATACGAGTTACAATATTTCATGAAGGTGATATTGATAATATGGAGCAGCGGAGAACAATTCCAGGGTACGGCTCCTTTGAAAGCTTCCTGAAAACCATAACATGGATTGATCCAAGCCTTGTCAGTGAAATTGGGCAGACAGAAGTATTTGGGGTATAACATGAAGTCACATATCATCCATTCTGAGAGTGTGAGGGTACTGGATCTGTTTAGGTTGCTAATCACGGCAGATAATTCGTTTTTCCCCAGAAACTGTGCCTAAGGTTAATAAACCATAGGTGGGCTCTGTGGGTGTTGAATAAACAGAAATATGCTTGAGCAGTCGTCTGAACCAGGACAACTAGCAGACAGGATATGAACAGCATAGTATAAACAGTATAGCTAGTGTTATTTATAACGAAACTTAACTACCTATGGGATTTTTGTCCACTAAGAATCTCTTTGTGACCTTCAACGCCTCTCTCGAATAACCAGCTTTTAAAGCATTTCACCCCACAAGCAAGGTTATAAAGTTACTAAAACGCAAGGGGTTACTGACGGTTAAAGAAACTGAGAAAAAATTATTAAGAAGAAGGTTTACGAAATACTAGGATTCGAACCGACGGAAGACAGTGACTAACGTTGCGTTTAAAGTTTTGAAGATCGTAGTTGAAAACTAAGCAGGAAAAACCAGACAGATGTGGCAGCAATATTCATTATTGCAGGGATGAATGGTAGTTCTGTAATGGGACAAGATGGATTCTGGCGAAAAATGTCTTGCACAATATAGGGAAAAAAGATCTTCCTAGCCAGAAGGCCTAGGAATTGATTCAACATAATCGTTATACGTAAAAAAAAAAGAGTGAGACAGAGAAGGTGTAACAAATTGATCTCCTGGAGGCTGACATGATGGAGGATAAAAATGGTTCTCGAAGATGTCTAAAAAAAAGACTGCAATTTAGTTTTGGGGGCGTTAAACATTTGTAGCCATTTCATTTCCCAGGTGGGGACCGCCATGTGGTGTCATGATTAACAAGCTTGTATCTCTAGATCAATTACGACTGACTCGATCCTCACCGGGTGCCCCATACTTTCGGCCTTGTGCCACATCTAAACTACGCTTGGAAAATCACTTGGGCACCTCGAGGCGGTGTAATGGTTAGGTGTCTCCTTGAACAATTACGACTGAATAGTGAGTTCGATCCTCACCGGTGCCCCGTCTTTCCTTGAACAATTATGCGACTGAAATCACTACCTGAGTTCGATCCCTTGAACAATTACGACTGAATAGTGAGTTCGATCCTCACCGGGTGCCCCGTACTTTCGGTCTTGTGCCACATCTAAACTATGCTTGGAAAATCACTTGGGCACCTCGAGGCGGTGTAATGGTTAGCAAGCTTGTCTCCTTGAACAATTACGACTGAATAGTGAGTTCGATCCTCACCGGGTGCCCCGTACTTTCGGCCCTGTGTAACATCATGGTTTAGAGAACCACCATACAATGCGCTTTGGGGTGCTTTGACAAACGGTTGTCCGTGAAGGGCAGGGCGGAGGTGTGTGTTACATACATTTTCCCCCTGATTTCGTTATGACTAATGAGGGAGTTTGATCCTCACTGGGTGGCCCATAGGTTCGGCCTTGTGTCATATCTAACTACTCTTGTAAAACAACTCTACAGTGCATTTTCGGGGACTTCGACCTCATATAATGATTAGCAAGCTTTCACTAAATCATTTACGACTGTATAATGAGTTCGATTCTCACCAGGTGTCTCACACTTTCGACCACGTGTTACCTCTAAGTAATGGTTAGAGAAGCACCCTATAATGCATTTCTATAGTAAAATTATTTGCAATGATTTCAGGTAAAAATATCAATAAATTTAAATTTTAACGGCGGTCGAAACATGGTGGATAAGAAGACACAAGATAGAAAATGATTGGTGTTTAATGTTGGGTGCCGATAAACGTACACACACGCCAGCTATTGAATCCTGGTGACCACTGACATTTTGCGAGCAGGGGTCGGATACGGGAGTTGGTTAGAAGCCCTAATAGACAAGATACGAACAGCCAGCCATTATTTTGAGGATAGCTAATATTTCTTGTAATGTAACTTAACTAATTACATCGTCATTAAGGAATTTTTGACCACTAAGAATCCCTTTTTAATCTTCAACATATAATCTCGATTAACCAGTTTTCAAATCATTTCACCTCCAACCACCAACCTTCCCTCTTCAGTGCAATGAAGGAATTGCTGCTGCAGTGTTACAATTCCCAGAAAGAGTCTAAAGTTTAAGTTGAAGAAACATGAGGTACGCTATTTACTCGACTCCTCATCGCAAGACACGTGACAAAGGGCTGACGCACTATGTACTCGCCTCTCCACGGTAACAGACTTAACTTGAAGAAGAACATATACAATTGTTTGATCCCAGTACGAAGGGTACGTAAAGGCAGTCTGATTTCCCAGATGAATTCAGATCACCTTAACTACAAATTTTAGTGCCATTTTAAAGGATTTAAAACTACGCATTTATTCAGTAAATATTATAGAATAATCTGCGACATTTACTGGGGACAAACAGGGGATAGAGATCAAATTGAGCCAGCCTGCAAACAGAAAGTGGCTCCTAGGACAAGTAACCAATTCTCTCCAGATTTATTCAACCTACACAGCAAGGCGATCTTAACGGAACTAGATTTTCTACCGGGATTTATTATTGATAAGAATAATCTAAACACCAGAAAAAAGGCAGATGACTCCGTGTTGATGGCAGATGCAGAAAAACTTCAAGAGATCCGAGAATAGGTCGTGAAAGAAAATTAAAAAAAGATTTTAAAAGGAACTGGGTACCTAAATACTAATATAAGCAGTTCATAAAAGTGTATTGGTAAGATCCCCAGGAATATGGACAAGAGTTCTGCAATGCATGGTTGTTAGTAGAATGATGTGCCCAAAGTGAAAATTGCAAATTGGAGATACCAAAATAAAAAAAAATACAAAAAAATAAACAGAACTCTTCAGAGGACGGGAAGTGCGGCGCTGAAATTCGAATTAGGATGGCAAAAGATGCCTTCCAAAAACTAAGCAAAACATTAAGAGACAGGAGAAACTTCGTTAGAACCAAAGAAAAGAGTACTGAAGTGTTATGTGTTATATGTTCTCCTGTATGGCATATATATTGCGATGTCCAATGATGCCTTCCAAAAGCTAAGCAAAACATTAAGAAACAGGAGAAACTTCGTTAGAACCAAAGAAAAGAGTACTGAAGTGTTATGTGTTATGTGTTCTCTTGTGTGACAATGAATGCCGGACAACTTCCTCAAAAATGAAGAAGAGACTTGAAGCTGCAGAAATGTTTCAACAGAATATTCCCGAGGAAACCGGGGACAGAACATGTGAGCAACCAAGATGTTTTAAAGAAAATTAAAACAAAAAAGGAACATACTTATCACCAGGAAGAGGCAAATGAAATTATTCGGGCACATAATGAGGAATGATGGCTTTAAAAATCTGCTACCCAAGGGACAGGTAGCTGTAAAGAGGATAAGAAGAAAGCATTGATGGTCTTGAGTAAATGGATGGCGGAACAGCGTTTAGAAATAATGAAAAGACTGTTGTTCATAATGACGGTCGTCTTGAGTAGAGTAATCCAGAGGTTAGCGGTGAATATCTTGAAGACAGTAGGAAAGCGTTGTTCACGTTAGCAGTGGATATTTTGAAGACAGTAGCAGAGCATAGTTTGTCCTTCTGTTTCTCTTCGCCTGACAAGCTGGACTGGACATTCGGGTAAAGTAGACAAAATGGCCGCCTTTATACACGACGGATTGAATGTTCTACGGCTTTTGATTGGTTAACCTTCTATTGGTGGACTATAAAGTGAGTCTAGGCATTTTGACTAACTCACTGGTACATATATTGATTCGGACGGTCCTGTCCGCATTCTTGGAGTGTGGTTTGGGCCTGACCTCCAGCTGGAGAAGAATTGGTCTGAAGTACGTGCAAAGGTCGATTCTGCCGGACAGACTTGGAATCGACGGCGGTTGTCCGTGAAGGGCAGGGCGGAGGTGTGTGTTACATACATTTTCCCCCTGATTCTTTATCGATTGTCCGTACTTCCTATCTGTAAAGACCACAGGAAGGGGCTCGAGCGATCGCTATCCTCCATTTTATGGAGGGGACGCGTGAACAGGGTCGACAGACGAGTCTGCACTAAACGTCCGTGTCATGGGGACTGGGAATGCCGCACCTTATGAGTCACATCCGTGCCTCGAGGTTGGTTTTCCTACGCCGCGCATTGACTGGAGGAGATCCGATTCTGGAGGGGATTGTTAAGGACGCCTTCCCTAGCCTTACCATCAGTCCCCCCCCATCTCGCGGGTTGAGCGCCGTTGTAAACCCCGGGATGGATTGGATTTCCTTCGCGAGTGTTGGTTGGCATTGAATGCCATTCCCCGTTCCAGTGACCTTTCTCGGCCTAGGAACGTCTTCTATCGTGGATTAGTGGAGGGACGCGTGAAGGATTCCCTACGAGATACGCCCGGCATGTCGGAGGAGGAGTTTCGCTCCTACTGGTCTTGGGCGCCAGCGGCGGATTACCTCAGTAACCCTGAGTTTTCGCTTATCTGGCGATTGGCTCGGAATCGGCTACCTCTCAACTACAAGGCTTTCATATGGGGTTTGGCGGATTTGCCAGACTGTGAACGGTGTGGTCTTGGCTTAGAAGAAACGGCTTCGCACGCCTTCTACCATTGCTCCCGGGTCCGCCCCTTATGGGACCATGTCGGCGAGCTGACGACTCGTCTCGCTCCCGAACAGCTTGTGTCCATTGATCGCGCATACGCGTGTGACAATGTGTCGCCCCCGTATTCCGGGGTGAAACGGATGGTGTTTCTGTCGCTGCTGGCTACAGCTCGAATGGTGATTTGGACGACGCGGATGGAGGAAGTCTTGCGAGGCAACCGTCTTTCTTATCATCATCTAATCCAATTCTTTGAGTACCAGCTCAAGATGAAGATTAGATCTGATAGAAAACGATTGCATTCGACAGTCTTTAGCGAAAGGTGGGTAAAAGAGGCGAGCTTGGTTCGTGTGACCGGGGCTAGCCTTGATTTTCTTTTCTAGGTCAACCTATTGCACATCGGGGTGGCTTCCTGTGGAACCCTCCCCTTGGTTAGGTTAGACAAGCTTAAGTGTACCTAGTTAATGTGAGTAAGTGTTGTTCCTGGCCTGTATCCCGGCTGCTCTTTGGTTATGGTCCAAGTCAAGATTCCCAACCTCCCCAGTTTGTTTTGGACCCCTTTTATCTCGACTGGGTCAGCTTTATTTTTTCCCATTCCCGCATAATATTTTATCCTCTTCTCCCACTCCTTTAGCGAGAGCGCTTCTTGATTTTGTCCCCTGGGCAGAATACAGCGGGTTTTGAGGGTTGGACGGTCTCTACTAACATCAATTATGTTTAGTTTGCATTTTATGTTAATTTTAGTTGTTATTAGGTTCATCTCCCTCCCCTCTCATTGTATCGTTATTAGAATTGTATGTATTTTATGTATTATCATCAAATTTTTATGGATTGGGGCGCGTTTTGTAAGTTCCCCTTGAGAGGATGTGGTATTATGGTGGTTGGAGGATTGATTGGTGATAGATAAGTTCTTGTGGTGAATGGGTAAATTGTAATGTATGAATGGGTCGTGAATCTGATTAGCTAGGTATAGGATAGATAGTTTGGACCAGCCTTTACCCCTCCCCTTTCTTGGCCTTGTGCCGCAATTCTGTACATTCGTACTGAATAATTCTCCTAGTACATATATAGATATACACAAAAAACTGCAACAAAGACAACATTTAATAGGAACTACATGGGACAAGAAGATGTGGAGGGCCATGATTGCATAACCTCCCGAAAGGACGCAGCGTATGAAGACAAAGAAAAAGTAGAATGGCACTTGTTACCATTTTTTCTGCAGGGAAATCTACCAGATGCTACTGGTGTGGAAAATAGACGCTTCAGATATCAATAATAGAAATGACTTCACCAAATGGTGTTATTAACAAGATAATTTTTATTAATACACTAGCATTCTCATCCACGCCCACTCGCTCTCCCAGGCCCTTGCTTTTTCATCTTAATTACAAGGATATCAATAATTTGTTAGTTGCGTCTTATTGATGTTGGCGGTGATGGAATTTTTATTTTGTCCTCGTTTGCTGCTGTTAATTTCTTATTTTATTGGATGTATTTATTTAAAAAAAAAAGAACACTAAAAACAGCCCATTTTTCTTGGGAAATCGATAAGGAAATTAAAACATGTTATATAAGTGAAAAACATAATTACAAACGGAGGAAATGATCAATTTAATCAAGGCAACACTATCAAACAGTGTTTTCTATTTATATGAAATATATTAATGTCTTTCTTCTTCTTGGTTTACGGCCAGATCACGTTGAAACAACGGCTCCCGTACTACCACCCAAGTTAAGCAGCGTCTGAGCCTGGACAGTGCCAAGATGGGTGAGCGCTTGGCAATACCAGGTGCGTTAAATTCGCATGTGCGTTTGGTATAATGGAAAACAGATCGGAATTGGTAATCGCAAAGCTGAGCTCCAATTCCAGTCGTGTTCTTTAAAATCACTTACGTGCAAATACTCGTGAAAAGTCTATGAATTCGCAGCTTATCCCCCTAGCTATGGGTTAATGAGTAAAACTTGTATCAGTAAATCATTCATTTACCTTCAAAGAATTCTTACAAGGTAAAAATATTTTCTGATTTTAATGATGTTGCAACAGATTGATAAACCGGAAAAAAAATTCGTCTTCTTTTTCTTCTTCTTCTTCTTTTTTCTTCTTCTTCTTCTTTTTCTTCTTCTTTTTTTTCTTCTTTCTTCTTCTTCTTCGTCTTTTTCTTCTTCTTCTTTTTTCTTTTTCTTCTTCTTCTTCTTTCTCCTTCTCCTTTTTTCTTCTTCTTTCTTCTTCTTCTTCTTCTTTTTTCGTCTTCTTTCTTTTTCTTTTACTTTTTTCTTTTTTTTGTTCTTTTTCTTTCTTCTTCTTCTTCTTCTTCTTCTTATTATTATTATTATTAGTAGTAGTAATAGTAGTAGCAGTATTATTATTATTATTAGTAGTAGTTAATCTGGTCTGTGTCCTGATTTTAATCAGGATAGGTCCTAGCACAAAAAAAAGTTTGGCCTGATTGTAACCTACATATTCCAAAATATCGTCAGCTCTCTGGCGAATTCAGATTAGTGTTCTTCTGATGTTAAACACTGAAGACGTTAACAGAAATTCTCTTCACGAGACACGGTTTCAAAAACATTCCTCACCACTCAATAAATTTTCAGAGAATCCTCACAGAGTAAATGATCACAGTTTTCTGAGGCTCAGCAAACTGTCTCAATTCCAATTCTCCATAAGCGCATTTAAAAAAAAATTGAGCTGTGATCCAAGCACACCCATTACGACAGGAATTAGTTCTACATTCACGTTCTGTAGCTTCTTCAGCTCCCGAAGCAGATCCTGGTATTCTTCTGATTTTTTTCAGTTAGTTTGGAGTCCATTCTTCCGTTATATGAAAAACCACCATCAATAATCTTAAACTTGCGATTCTCCTTATCTATAACAATAAGGTCGGGTCTTTGTATTATTATCAAGAACTGGGTATTGTCAGTGTAGTGTGGTAGACAACATTATGTTGGCTACACACTGGTATTTTATATAAATTGGAATTGAAATCAGCTTAAAGTGAGTTATGTGCTATAGTTAAAATGAGCTGTATATCTCGAGATTCTTGACAAAATCCAAAGAATCTGGCATCTCAGTGTCATACAATTTCCCTCTGCGATAATGTAGTTTCACTGTGTCTTTTCTAGTAATATTTTCATGGCAATTGTTCTGATGAAGTTTCCTCTTGGCTACCTTTTCCTCATCAATTAGCACTAAATTGGTAACCGTATCTCATTGCTTTACTATTAAAATAGCTACATGTAACATTATCTGGGGCTCAGCAATGTATGTCTTAATTCCAATTCTCAATAAGCGTATTTTAAATTTTTTCTCAGCTGTGTTCCAAGTATACCCATCACCACAGGAATTAGTTCTACATTCATGTTCTATAGCTTCTTCAGCTCCCGAGCAAGATCCTGGTATACTTCTGTTTGTTTTTCGGTTACTTTCGAGTCAATTCTTCTATTATATAAAACAACAAAAGTCAATAATTTTACACATGCTCTTCCCTTTATCTATAACAATAAGGTGTTACTACCCCAGGTCAGGGCGTACCTGGGAACGCCAATTAAGAGGTGGTCCCACGCTCCTCAAAACCTCCTGATCAGAGGACTTGCTGTTGGACGTAGTTTATCGTCTTACCCTGGACACGGATGTAGTTTCTCGTGATACCCAGGACAATAAGTGATGTGGTTTCTGTTATTTGGTACAATTCTTTGTGATTCTGTGGCGCTAGTCCACAAGTTTCAAAGAGGAAAGACCTTTGGCAAAACCGCCAGGCTTCACTTTCTAAAAGCCCTTTTCTTCATCATTGAGGCATAGGAAATGTTTGTATAAAACTGACAGTTTAGATATTTCCAAACGGGTTTAGCGCAATGCTAGGCATCTTTATGCAAGTCTCCATCTGACGAGGTTATTTAAGAATATGTCTCGAGTTTTCAGGTTGATGTTTTGGTTTAGTAGCAATTGGCGGTATTGGGAGAAACTACCTGTGACACAACCTATACTATTTTCAATTTCTTTTTCTCCTATAACTTGCCTATACGCCGAAGTATCTGGCGTGATTTATATATATTATTTCCACACCCTAAATGGAACAGCTATGTCAAAAATTGGACACTTCCTATCCTTCTTATGCATAAAAATATAATCAGGTTCAATGGTATGATCTGTCTAGACTTAGAAATCCTATAATATATGATTATTATTGTAATTGCCATTATTATTATTATTATTATTATTATTATTATTATTTTATTATCATTTTGATTTCTGGCGTTTACATAGATTTCTTTCCGTATCTCCTTGAGGCATCCCGCCCAGGGACCTAAGGTTTTCGAGAAATGGCGTCATGACACTTTCCACTGACAAAAAAAAGTAAAATTAAATTATTGTATAGATAAAGCCCTTCGTAAAATGTGGGCTGTACTTGTCAGAACAATTTTGTATCTTTGCCTTGAGGCATGGACTCCAAAGATCCAGGAACCCTTCAATTAGTCTACTGCAAACTTTTCCAACCAGTCCTTGGGCCCTCCAACTTGATAGGCCCAAACAGGGATTGTTGATGTTCCCATAAAACGCGACGTCGCCACAAATACTTTTCGAGATTTCTATTTCAAATTCAAGGTCCTTGCATTTTGACAACTTTTTGAATATCTTCAAAGATACATTCCAGTCAGCAGGGACTGCCATATCAATAAGGAGGCACGGTTTTTGTTTGTGGTCTTTATTATTATTATTATTGTTATTATTATTGTTATTATTATTATTGTTGTTTTTATTGTAATTGCTATTAATATTATTATTGTTATTATTATTATTGTCGTTCGACGCTTTGCATTCATCCCCTCTAGGCAGGTGGTGTGTTGTTAAATTTCATGTTAATTTTTTTTTTTTTTTTTTTTTTTTTTTTTTATTAAGGTCAAGTCGACAAAGTTCCTCCCTTGGTTCTCCGCTGCTTTGCTTTTTTATAATTCAGCCGCCATTGCCGATTTCAGGAATCAAATTCTTTTTTCAATCACATTTCGTAGCGACATGTCCGGACTGCAATAGACGTCTCTTTGCCTCCGCCTATTTCTGTAACGAGTGTAAGAGTGTCCTTTTCCAAAGTGTTTGCACACATTGTCCAGTGTAGCCCCACTAACGTCAATATTTTGGGGGCAAGTATAGAACATCCTGAGATTAGATGGTCTGCTCGGATGAAGGAGCGTATTGCATCTGCAAGAAAATTTGGCTCCAATGAGATTATTTATTTGGCGGGCTTGCAATCTGTTCAGTGTCCCTGAACAATCCAGTCATTTGTTGTTTCCAGAAAAATTTAGCTCCATTCCACCTTTCTTTACGGGGTTTATTCAACCAGTTCGAGGTCTTGTTTTACCATTTGTCTGATGTCATTTAGAGTCCAGTTCAAGGTTGAAACTATATTGACCACTGGGATGTTTTGGCTAATTCGAAATTCAATTCAGTTTTTAATTCAGTCGTACCTCTTCTATAGTACGCTTTACGACTCCTTTTCTTGCTGCCGTATATGGTCTGGTAGCCCCTGTTCTAAATCTTTTATTGTTGCTACCAGGGTCTAAACTAATAGGGTTGTTTGATAGGCTCCAGCGGCCAAATTGATTTCATGCCAATGTCTTCATAAGCATTTTACAGTTTGCCCTGCTCTGGCATCTCGTCTCCACTGTGGTTTATTTTCTTTGAGCTATTTTGTAACAAACGCGACGTCGCCTCTCTTGATGCTGTCTTTTTCTACAAATATCGACATGGTAAATTGATGATAACCGATGAGCTGCTTTCACTGGTTCACACTATCGAATGCTTTTAGACTCCATGAATTTTTTTTCCAAAGCAGCCCAGGATCACGAGGCTGGCATCCGTAGCAGCTCCCACCCTTTTGTTCACGGTAGAAAATTTTAAATGAAAGACATGTAATTGGTCGTTTTTTCTATTTGTGTCTTCTATCCATGCAGGAATTTTAGTTGATCGGTCCAATAGCTTTCCTGAGATTTCAGTTGTGTGCCAGTGCACATTTAACCTTCTTCGCCTGTGGATTTACACCCTTCCCCAATCTGCCTGTTTGTTCCTGAGAACTGTATAATTCTTCCATTTTACTATTCAAAAATTTCTTTTGTAAAGATCAATCGACAATTCTCCAGTTATTGTTTGCTTTTATTTTTTTTTTTAGATCTTCATTTTCATTCCTGATATTGTATTTTCCTTCTCCTCATCCTTTACTTCTATCATAATTCCTATCTGCTGTTCTCGCTTTTCCAAATCTTCCGTCAACCCCTTTGATGTTCAGTTTATTTGTTGCTGCTATCCTATTATATTAAGCTTCAGAGATTTATATGAGTGGCTTCATCCAGAATCAATTTGAGTGCTGCAATAGAGCTTAAAATGCCCCAAAATCTGACAGATATGGCTATTATTATTGTTTTACTATTATTTGTTTTCAGAAATAATTCTGTTATTTGAACTCGTTTTATTATTGTTAAGATATTATTTCACAGTTTTGTGTGTATTATTTTTTCATTATTGAGGCTTATTCTTTTTTTTATTCCGGTTCATTTCATGTTTTGTTGGTTCATTATTGTTGCAATTCTTTATTTCATTTCAGCCTTAATTTATTATTTCTTATTGTTAGTTTATTTTGTCTATGTATTATTGTTTGCTTGTCATATTTTTGATGTTTTTCTGAGGTTTGTTATTATCATTGTTTTATTTTTTTTTTTTCCTTTAAATATTATTATCTAGTTATTTAGATTATCCTATTATTATTGTTAGTATTATTTTTCGACCTCAGGTATTAAGGACGGGCCCTGTTTATCCACTGTTATTATTGTTATTTTTAATTTTCATTATTGTTATTGTCCACCCAAAGTTGCCCGGCACGTTGAGTAACGGTCTTATTATTATTGTTGGCACGATTATTTTTGTTGTTCGGAGTTTTCCTTCTATTAAATGGGTTGTTAATAGACAGATTTGGAAATTGACGATTAAAATCAAAGAGAATGACGCTGGTTAAAAAAAAAAAAAAAAGTTTATTGTTTGTTTTAAGTTATTATTTATTGGCCCATCTAAATTCCACGATATTCCTTCTTATTGTTATTGTTTCATAAATTATTAATTAATATGTTTATTATTATTATTGTTATTATTATTATTATTATTGTTGTTATTGTTATTATTGTTATTTTTTATTGTTATTATTATTATTATTGTTATTTATTATTATTATTATTGTTTATTATTATTGTTATTATTATTATTATTATTGTTATTTTTTTGTTATTATTATTGTTATTTTATTGTTATTATTTATTATTATTGTTGTTATTATTATTATTATTGTTAATTATTATTGTTATTTATTATTGTTTTTGTTATTATTATTATTGTTATTGTTATTTATTGTATTGTTATTATTATTATTGTTAGTATTATTGTTATTATTGTTATTATTATTATTTATTATTATTATTATTATTATTATTTTGTTATTGTTGTTATTGTTATTGTTATTATTATTTTGTTATTGTTATTACTATCATTGTTATTATTATTATTGTTAGTATTATTGTTATTGTTATTATTATTATTGTTCATATTATTATTATTGTTAGTATTATTGTCATTACTGTTATTATTATTATTGTTGTTGTTATTATTATTATTGTTATTATTATTATTGTTATTATTATTGTTATTACTATTATTGTTATTGTTATTATTATTGTTCATATTGTTATTATTGTTATTACAAGTTAAACAAAATGTCCTTACTGATTTTGATTTATTAGAAAAAAAAAGGTATCCAGCAAACGCATCGAGAAACTTGTGCCCCAGCTGTGCCATGCCCTGGGGTTAAAAATCAACCAAAGCGACAACGAAAGTTCAAGTTCCATGGACTTACATCCATCTCCGTCGAATGGTTGTCGCCCATAAGAGAATTCATTTTCCTATCAACACTTAACTGTTCTCTTACCGTTGACTCATCGACGGCAGGCAAGCTAGAATCTTTTAAACAGCTGTTGCTACAGTAGCAAGCAAAACTTGCCTCCCATCCAAAGCAACAAAGAACCCACGAGCCTCCTCCACACGTGGTAATTGTATTTTCTAGATCTTTCCCTTGGTCTTTACTTCATTCTATGTTGACGAACGTTTCTCTTGCAACTTTTAAACTCTGTGATTCTATCCTGGTCCGAACTCATATCGGAGTTTCATGACCTAACGTATTTATCTGTTCCTAAATCTCCATTGATTCTTTTTCTATTCTCAGCTTCTAAACTAGTAAGTGCAATTCGGTAAATATATGTCCTACAAAAAATATTCATAGACAAGTTGCCTCCTTTGTACTGTTTATTAAAAAAAAAAGGAGATTCTTACAATTAATCTTTCTCACTTTTCTGGCTCCTTTCGTCTTCAGTAACATTTGGCGCCAACCATTACAATTTGGCGCGCAATAGCGTTCTACCTCAACATCAACCTCACGCTTCACAGATTCGTCAGACCTACTATCCAGAAACCACGAACTCGACAACACGAACTCGACACCCCATCCTTTCTTTCTTCGTCCTGTCAGTTTGATATTAAATAAACTTATATTTGTTATGCCCTTTGTACACCATTCGTGTTTGTCCATTCTTTACCGTTGCTAACCTTGTCAAGGTGATTTAGACGCAAAAAAGCCTGTGCGTGCCTGCCTCAAGTCTGCCTTATTTACGAAAGATTTCCCACGAAGTTGGTTGTCCAAGAAACAGAAAAGGTGGTAATCTGTTTTAGTATGATCTGGCGAATAAGGTGCATGACACAGTGTCTCTCAGCCAATTCGCCGTAAGGAATTCCTGGCCATTCGCGCCAAAAGAGGCCTGGCATTGTCATGGAGGAACAATACACCCTTGGGATTAAACAATGCTGGTTTATAGTTAACCCGTTTGTAACAGCTAATAATGTACCAGTTGTCGACTTGTCCACCAGATACAGGGCATGATCTTGTGTGGGTGTAGAGTTGGTCGTTTTGTGTGAGACACAGGGACCTGTGAATAAAACCAATGATGATACGCTTATGAGTGCTATACAGAATCCATCACTGGCGAGACCTTGATCAAGTATGGGTATAATGCGGTTCCCACTTGCTCAGTTTGTACGCATGTTCTAAGCGATGCAGGTGAATGTTTCATCAGAAATCTGGAAGCATTCTGTAAGCTCCCCACACGTTTGTTTATTGTTCTCATCTATGGCCGCCTCCAGGGTATCATCATCCCACACCTGTGGCCGACCGCTGCGGGGTTCATTACAAAGGGACACATCTTCTGATTTGAACATATAGAACCAATGCCTGGCGGTGCGTTTACGCACAGTATTAGACCCAAAGGCTTGACGTATTCGTCGACTTGATGCAGCCCCGGACAAGCCCACTTTAAAGACACAAAACAGACAAAGAGCGGCTTCGACAGCGCCATGTTTCCTCGCAACTGCTCAAGATTACACTGACGTGTGTGTGCAACGTATCTGCATTGGTCAAGAAAAATGCCTCCACCTGTACGCAGTCATTTGCATATTAGTGATCACTTTTTCCCATTTTTTAAATTACTAATTGGTGTTCTTCTTAGCAGTAACAATAAAAGCATGTGGTTCTCTTTTTTTTGCAAAAACTTTAAAAACAAACGTAGGATAGACTTCTATTGACGTTAGATTATACTAAGTAAATAGAATTTTGTTGCCCGAGTCAGCTTGACGCTTTGTAGCATACGAAATCTGTCATTAGTAACGTGAGATAAAAATAAACAATAACCAGTTACTCATATACTGAATTCTATCAGTTATTTAAGCGTAGGACTGGAGATCAAAACGTTTCCTTGCTCTAAATCACTCCTAGATTAAGGTGTTGGTATCGAATATCATTCCGTGCAGCTGATAATCAAGTCGAGGTTGAATGTAATTTCCTAAGGACGCCATGATTATGCCGACGTCGGATTCATTAAGCTGGCCTGGACGTACCAGGTGAATTTCCCAGGAACAACAAAAAAAAAATAGTGTTATATAACAGACCAGCTTGCTGACTATCGATCAACAACCATTATCCAGACAGCAATTTTAAGGATTATGACATAATAGCGGCTAAATGTCGTTATTATAGTATTATGCATCCATGATCATCGTACGGGAGACTATAAATTGGGTGCCTGATAAAACATTCAAATACGGACACTTTATCTATCTATCTATCTATCTATCTATCTATCTATCTATCTATCTATCTTTAACTGTCTTTCTCATATTTATCTGTTTTTGCCTTTTATCATTTCTCTTAAGCTGTCCACATCTATCTATCTATCTATCTATCTATCTATCTATCTATCTTTTCATCATTTCTCTGAAGATGTCCACATCTATCTATCTATCTATCTATCTATCTATCTATCTATCTATCTATCTCTGCCTTTTTCATATTTATCTAGATTTTTATCTGTCTTTATCTGTCTTTTTCATATTTATCTGTTTTGGCCTTTTATCATTTCTCTGAAGCTGTCCACATCTATCTATCTATCTATCTATCTATCTATCTATCTATCTATCTATCTATCTATCCTTTTATCATTTCTCTGAAGCTGTCCACATCTATCTATCTATGTATTTTTTTCTTTTATCATTTCTCTGAAGATGTCCACATCTATCTATCTATCTATCTATCTATCTATCTATCTATTCTTTTATCATTACTCTGAAGATGTCCACATCTATCTATCTATCTATCTATCTATCTATCTATCTATCATTTCTCTGAAGCTGTCCACATCTATCTATCTATCTATCTATCTATCTATCTATCTATCTATGTATCTATCATTTCTATGAAGCTGTCCACATCTATCTATCTATCTATCTATATATCTTTTCTCTGAAGATGTCCACATCTATCTATCTATCTATCTATCTATCTATCTATCTATCTATCTATCTATCTATCTATCTCAGTGTGTTTTAAGTATCTATCTATCTCTGCCTTTTTCATAGTTATCTATCTATTTTTATTTTTTATCATTTCTCTGAAGCTGTTCACAAGAATCTATTTTTTTGCGCGTGCGGGCAACACACACACACACACACACACACACACACACACACACACACACACATATATATATATATATATATATATATATATATATATAGCGAGAGATAGAAAGAGAAAGAGAGTAAAATTTAAGACAGAGTGATAAAAATCTTGTAAAGTGTTTCGTTCTTTAGAAAGTGGTTGTGTTTTATCCTAAGCATTTCTTCAGTCCGCCCACCTTCAATTTGTTGGTATGTGATTGCTAACAATCGCACCACGACATGTAACCAAATTATTATTTGTTCAGAGTAGAATTTACGAAATCATGGGTTTATTGCACATCGTTAGGATCGAACTCGCTACATAAGCAAATACTTTGTAAGATTTGTTAAACATTACGCCTCCTTCGTAATATATATATATATATATATATATATATATATATATATATATATATATATATATATATATATAACTAGACTCGTTTTTTAAAAACCCTCGAATTTTTGATTTGCTAATCAAATCAATCTCGAGGGAAAAAAGGTTTTAAAAAAAGAAAGAGCTACAAACATGGACTTCTGCCGACAAAAAAATCGCACAGATGCAGGTCTGAAGCCCAAAGAAAAAACCCCGATACGAGTAACAACTAATCAACAAAAAGAGCTCAATACAACTGTAGAGCAGACCTAGATACACCTAGTGAGCCGAGAAAACTACCTTAGGTTTCACCTAAACGGATCGTCAGGGAAAGTTTGGCTGACGATCCGTTTAGGTGAAACCTAGGTAGGTTTGTCTGGCTCACTAGGTGTATCTATATATATATATATATATATATATATATATATATATATATATATATATATATGATGAAGCTGACTGATCTAGGAAGACCTTTCATCATCACCTAGTGGAATAAATCCCTCGAGAAGAAAAAATAAAAGTTTCCATTCTTAAAGTCTTTAGCAATCACGGACTTAGTAATTATTGAATTCTTAAATTTAACAGTCTTTGAGAACATGCATTTGAGAATACATTTTCTGTTCACAATCTTAATATCTGAAGAGTCAAACTTAATATTTCTTAAATTCATATTGGGTAAGAAAAAAAAAGTATTGTTTTCTATTCAGGAAATCCTAATTTATGATTCGTAGATTAAATTTTAATCACTATATTTAATTTATACTGAAATTTTAAATTTTAGTTTTAGTATTCATAAATTCGATAGACACTGTAGTCCTTGATTAAATACGCTTCAAATGTAAATTTTAATATTACATATTTTCTCAGTACCTTGAGGACGCATCTTTTAATAGCTCTAGTTTTTTTTCTAACATATTCTCGTTATTATTTCTAGTTCGATAAATAATAAAAAAAAACACCATGGTAACTTGTCAAATGAAAAAGCATGCTGTATTTTTTGACATATAGGCAGAGGCTAATGATTTAGATTTCGTTTCTGGTAAGTTTGATTTCTTCAATTCAATAGACTTAGAAATCTTCGATTTTATGGAGTAAGAATTCTTCGATGTAATATACTTTGAATTCTTCGATTTTATAGATTATTATATCGTAGATTTAACAGATATTAATTAGTAGACTTCGGATTAGTAGATCTTTTAATAAGTCTTTTGATAGTTTTTGGACACCAGGCATATATCTGTGTTTGAATTCTTGGATTATGTAGATTCTTAATTCGTAAATGTAACAGCGTTTGTATGCATAAATGTAAGATTATTTGGCTTATTCAAGTTTTTAATTCGTAGATCTTTATAAATTGTCTTTTGGTAGATCTAATCGACTTTGAACGAGTCAAGCGGTGGTTCGTGAATCTGAAGACATAGTAATTGTGAGTTCAATCCCAGGGCCAGGCAGTGCGTACTTGCACTAATTAGAAACAGTGTGATCAAAAGCTGATTGATGAATTGATTCGTTTTTTACAGCTTATCAACCCTTCGCAGGTTATTTACAGCCAAAAGACATTTTCAGATTGTAAGAAGTATTTTTTTTTTGTTATATATAATAATGATTTAATCATAGAAGACTTAGTAATTAACCCATATCTAAGGAGTGAAGAAGAGAATTTCTAACTAATAAGAATTTGATAAACAAATAAGAAATTATAAGGTGTATATAAAGTCGGGGATCAATACTATATTCCACTCAATATAGAAATGATCACTCACTTTGTGGCCACAGTAGTTTCGACACATTTATATTCAAGATAATTCAAATAAATCCAAGAGATATGCCTTTGTTCTCATTCAGTATTTCATTGATTGTTTTGTTTTCCCTGGCTTATCAACTCTTTGTAGGTTATTTAAAGCCAGAAAATAT
Source organism: Acanthosepion pharaonis (assembly GCA_903632075.3). Classification (NCBI taxonomy): domain Eukaryota; kingdom Metazoa; phylum Mollusca; class Cephalopoda; order Sepiida; family Sepiidae; genus Acanthosepion; species Acanthosepion pharaonis. The sequence continues at coordinate 340,183 of CAHIKZ030005523.1, read as the reverse complement.
TATTAGATTGTAAGAGTACGTTTTGTTTTGTTTTTTAGATAATAATGGTTTAGTGGTAAAAGTATTTCTAATTAACACATAACTGTGGAATAAGAGGTAGACACACGCCTATATCAAGGGGTATTTGCGAATAAAGTTCATATAATGAATTACAGCGGGGATTGGAAATCTTTTCTCCGATTAAAAAAGCCGAGCGATTATCCTTTACAAAGCTTACACACCTGTTATTCCTGAGCAGTCACCCATCTAGGTACAGACAAGGGTCAACATTGCTTAACGTCGCTGATCGTACGGGAATCGGTGTTTCAAAGCGATATGGCTGATTCGCGAATGGCGATTAATCGATCTTCTTTTGGTGGATAGAGCCTTCTCACAGGCAATTTTATAAAGTCCAATATTGACAGTCCAATATATAAAGAAAATGAATCTGCGGAGACGGCAACGGGAAACCACTCCACTATCTTTCCCAAGAAATCATGGCAATTCACAGATAATAAAGAAAAGGAATCTGTGAAGAATGTAATGGGAAACCACTCCACTATCTTTCCCAATAAGGAAATCTGTGGAGAAGGCAACAGGCAACTTCACAGATAATAAAGAAAAAAAATCTGTGGAGAAGGCATCGGGAAACCACTCCACTATCTTTCCCAAGAAGTCATGGCAATTCACAGATAATAAAGAAAAAAAATCTGTGGAGAAGGCATCGGGAAACCACTCCACTATCTTTCCCAATAAGTCATGGCAATTCACAGATAATAAAGAAAAAAATTTCCAAGGGAGAAGGCATCAATGGAAACCACTTTCCCAAGAAGTCCACTAAAGGCAATTTCTTTCCCAATAAGTCATGGCAATTCACAAATAATAAAGAAAAGGAATCTGTGGAGAAGGCAACGGGAAACCACTCCACTATCTTTCCCAAGAAGTCATGACAATTCACAGATAATAAAGGAAAGGAATCTGTGGAGAAGGCAATGGGAAACCACTCCACTATCTTTCCCAAGAAGTCATGGCAATTCATAGATAATAAAGAAAAGGAATCTGTGGAGAAGGCAATGGGAAACCACTCCACTATCTTTCCCAAGAAGTCATGGCAATTCATAGATAATAAAGAAAAGGAATCTGTGGAGAAGGCAATGGGAAACCACTCCACTATCTTTCCCAAGAAGTCATGGCAATTCACAGATAATAAAGAAAAGGAATCTGTGGAGAAGGCAATGGGAAACCACTCCACTATCTTTCCCAAGAAGTCATGGCAATTCATAGATAATAAAGAAAAGGAATCTGTGGAGAAGGCAATGGGAAACCACTCCACTATCTTTCCCAAGAAGTCATGGCAATTCATAGATAATAAAGAAAAGGAATCTGTGGAGAAGGCAACGGGAAACCACTCCACTGTCTTTCCCAAAAAATCATGGCAATTCACAGATAATAAAGAAAAGCAATCTGTGGAGAAGGCCAGGGGAAACTAATGCATTATATTTACCAAGAAATGATGGCAATTCAAAGATAATAAAGAAAAGGAATCGGTGGAGAAGGCAATGGGAAACCACTCCACTGTCTTTCCCAAGAAGTCATGGCAATTCATAGATAATAAAGAAAAGGAATCTGTGGAGAAGGCAACGGGAAACCACTCCACTATCTTTCCCAAGAAGTCATGACAATTCACAGATAATAAAGAAAAGGAATCTGTGGAGGCAAGGGCAATGATAATAAAAGAAAAGGAATCTGTGGAGAAGGCAATGGGAAACCACTCCACTATCTTTCCCAAGAAGTCATGGCAATTCATAGATAATAAAGAAAAGGAATCTGTGGAGAAGGCAATGGAAACCACTCCACTATCTTTCCCAAGAAGTCATGGCAATTCATAGATAATAAAAAGAAAAGGAATCTGTGGAGAAGGCAATGGGAAACCACTCCACTATCTTTCCCAAGAAGTCATGGCAATTCATAGATAATAAAGAAAAAGGAATCTGTGGAGAAGGCAATGGGAAACCACTCCACTATCTTTCCCAAGAAGTCATGGCAATTCATAGATAATAAAGAAAAGGAATCTGTGGAGAAGGCAATGGAAACCACTCCACTATCTTTCCCAAGAAGTCATGGCAATTCATAGATAATAAAGAAAAGGAATCTGTGGAGAAGGCAATGGAAAACCACCACCATCTTTCCCATCTTTCCCAAGAAGTCATGGCAAAACCACCCACAGATAATAAAAAGAAAAAAAGGAATCTGTGGAGAAGGCAATGGGAAACCACTCCACTATCTTTCCCAAGAAGTCATGGCAATTCACAGATAATAAAGAAAAGGAATCTGTGGAGAAGGCAATGGGAAACCACTCCACGATCTTTCCCAAGAAGTCATGGCAATTCACAGATAATAAAGAAAAGGAATCTGTGGAGAAGGCAATGGGAAACCACTCCACTATCTTTCCCAAGAAGTCATGGCAATTCACAGATAATAAAGAAAAGGAATCTGTGGAGAAGGCAATGGGAAACCACTCCACTATCTATCCCAAGAAGTCAATTCATAGATAATAAAGAAAAAGGAATGGCAATTCAGATAATAAAAAGAAAAGGAATCTGTGGAGAAGGCAATGGGAAACCACTCCACTATCTTTCCCAAGAAGTCATGGCAATTCATAGATAATAAAGAAAAGGAATCTGTGGAGAAGGCAATGGGAAACCACTCCACTATCTATCCCAAGAAGTCATGGCAATTCACAGATAATAAAGAAAAGGAATCTGTGGAGAAGGCAATGGGAAACCACTCCACTATCTATCCCAAGAAGTCATGGCAATTCACAGATAATAAAGAAAAGGAATCTGTGGAGAAGGCAATGGAAACCACTCCACTATCTTTCCCAAGAAGTCATGGCAATTCACAGATAATAAAGAAAAGGAATCTGTGGAGAAGGCAATGGGAAACCACTCCACTATCTTTCCCAAGAAGTCATGGCAATTCACAGATAATAAAGAAAAGGAATCTGTGGAGAAGGCAATGGGAAACCACTCCACTATCTTTCCCAAGAAGTCATGGCAATTCACAGATAATAAAGAAAAGTAATCTTTGGAGAAGGCAACCGGAAACCACTCCACTATCTTTCCCAAGAAGTTATGGCAATTCACAGATAATAACGAAAAGGAATCTGTGGAGAAGGCAATGGGAAACCACTCCACTATCTTTCCCAAGAAGTCATGGCAATTCACAGATAATAAAAGAAAAGGAATCTGTGGAGAAGGCAATGGGAAACCACTCCACTATCTTTCCCAAGAAGTCATGGCAATTCACAGATAATAAAGAAAAGGAATCTGTGGAGAAGGCAACGGGAAACCACTCCACTATCTTTCCCAAGAAGTCATGGCGATTCACAGATAATAAAAAAAGGAATCTGTGGAGAAGGCAACGGGAAACCACTCCACTATCTTTCCCAAGAAGTCATGGCAATTCACAGATAATAAAGAAAAAGGAATCTGTGGAGAAGGCAATGGGAAACCACTCCACTATCTTTCCAAAGAAGTCATGGCAGTTCAATAAAGAAAAGGAATCAGATAATAAAGAAAAGGAATCTGTGGAGAAGGCAACGGAAACCACTCCACTATCTTTCCCAAGAAGTCATGGCAATTCACAGATAATAAAGAAAAGGAATCTGTGGAGAAGGCAACGGAAACCACTCCACTATCTTTCCCAAGAAGTCATGGCAATTCACAGATAATAAAGAAAAGGAATCTGTGGAGAAGGCAACGGGAAACCACTCCACTATCTTTCCCAAGAAGTCATGGCAGTTCACAGATAATAAAGAAAAGGAATATGTGGAGAAGGCAACGGGAAACCACTCCACTATCTTTCCCAAGAAGTCATGGCAATTCACAGATAATAAAGAAAAGGAATCTGTGGAGAAGGCAACGGAAACCACTCCACTATCTTTCCCAAGAAGTCATGGCAATTCACAGATAATAAAGAAAAGGAATCTGTGCAGAAGGCAACGGGAAACCACTCCACTATCTTTCCCAAGAAGTCATGGCAATTCACAGATAATAAAGAAAAGGAATCTGTGGAGAAGGCAACGGGAAACCACTCCACTATCTTTTTCCAAGAAGTCATGGCAATTCACAGATAATAAAGAAAAGGAATCTGGAATCTGTGGAGAAGGCAACGGGAAACCAAACTCCACTATCTTTCCCAAGAAGTCATGGCAATTCACAGATAATAAAGAAAAGGAATCTGTGGAGAAGGCAACGGAAACCACTCCACTATCTTTCCCAAGAAGTCATGGCAATTCACAGATAATAAAGAAAAGGAATCTGTGGAGAAGGCAACGGAAACCACTCCACTATCTTTCCCAAGAAGTCATGGCAGTTCACAGATAATAAAGAAAAAAGGAATCTGTGGAGAAGGCAATGGAAAACCACTCCACTATCTTTCCCAAGAAGTCGTGGCAATTTGCAGATAATATAGACAAGGAATTTCTGCATAGGGCAATGGAAAACCACTCCACTATCTTTCCCAAGAAGTCGTGACAATTTGCAGATAATAAAGAAAAGGAATCTGTGGAAAAGGCAATAGGAAACCACTAAGTCAGGGAAATTCGTAGATGATAAAGAAAAGGAATCTGTGGATAAGGCAACGGGAAACTACTCCACTATCTTTCCCAAAAAGTCATGGCAATTTACAGATAATAAAGAAAAGGAATCTTTCGAGAAGGCAACTGGAAACCACTCCACTATCTTTCCCAAGAAGTCATGGCAATTCACATATAATAAAGAAAAGGAATCTGTGGAGAAGGCAATGGGAAACCACTTCACTATCTTTCCAAAGAAGTCATGGCAGTTCACAGATAATAAAGAAAAGGAATCTGTGGAGAAGGCAACCACTAAAACCACCCACTATCTTTCCCAAGAAGTCATGGCAATTCACAGATAATAAAGAAAAGGAATCTGTGGAGAAGGCAATGGGAAACCACTCCACTATCTTTCCCAATAAGTCATGGCAATTCACAGATAATAAAGAAAAGGAATCTGTGTGAGAAAAACGGAAACCACTCCACTATCTTTCCCAAGAAGTCATGACAATTCACAGACAATAAAGAAAAGGAATCTGTGGAGAAGGCAACTGGAAATCACTCCAATATCTTTTTCCAAGATGTCATAGCAATTAACAGATAATGAAGAAGTGGTATCTGTGGAGAAGGCAATGGGAAACCAAGTCTTTCCCAAAGAAGGCATGATAATTAATAAAAAAAAAATCTGCAAAACAATATTTATATAGATATGGCCGTAGAGAAAAGGAATCAACAATTCATTATCTTTCCCAAGAGATATCCTCAACCCCAAGTGTTCACCACAGAAACGAGAACGATCACTCACCCTTTGGTTAAAGAAAGTTTCCATTTCAACCTTCCTTGAAAATTACTCGGATTAAATATCACGTGATAAAGGTTTGAGGCGCAGAACGGAAACCACTCCACTATCTTTCCCAAGAAGGGCCAGATAAAAAGTTGTGATGAAACAACATCGAAGATAAGGTCAAGACCCATCCTAAAATTTTAGTCCCTCGGAAACCACTCTCCCCAAGCTCAAAGATAATTTGTGGAGAAGGCAAACCTTTCTTTCCCAATATGGTTGATCAATCAGAAGGCAATGGAAACCACTACTTTTTCCAAGAATCATGGCATTCAATGTAAAGAAAAGGAATCACGTGACGACCAGTGATTGATGTCTGTTTATAGAGAGCCCACGGCAAGTTGGTTTATGAAAAGTGTGCAGAAGTCCGCAGCTGATAGGGAATCGAACAGAAGATCCGACATGGTCTCACCAGAAACATAAAAAGGAATCACCACCGAACTGTTGAAGTCGTCACAGGGAAAGGAATCTGTACGGCAATGGAAACCACCCATATTTCCCAAGTTGGTGATAATAAAGAAAAGGAATCTGTGGAATAATGGGAAACCGTTTTTTGACGTTAAATATAAAAGGAATAGAAGGCAATGGAAACCACTTAATCATCAAAAAACGACATTATTACGTCATTATTTTTGCACCAACCTAATATAATAAAGAAAAGGAATCTGTGGAGAAGGCAATGGAAACCACTCCACTTCATCCCAAGAAGTCTTTCACATTGATGGCTGTAAATATATATATATATATATATATATATATATATATATATATATATATATATATATATATATAAAGAAAAAGTGTGTGTGTGTGTTATAATTTCTCTGTGTGGAACAAATTTATGATATATGTTCCTATATCACAGATAATATAAAAATGTCTATAGAAGGGAAATATAAACTTGCAATATTATTTTTCCAAAGAAAAGGAATCATGGCAACTTTATGAATATAAATATGGAATCTATAGATCAAACATTTGGGGATTACTTACCGGATTTCCCAAGATGAATCGCCTGGAAATTGAAAAGGTTGAATGTCTTTTTAAAAAACTAATTTACTAGTTTAATTCGGCTTAAAGAAAAGGAATCAATTTCTCAAATGTTCATTCCTAATGTTAATATAAACAGAAATGTAATCTGTGGACATCGCATAAGTTTTCTGTAAAACTATATGTATTTTTCCCAAATTTATCTTAATTGTTGTTGTGAGAGACTATATTTAGCTAAAAGTTTGGACTCAGCCGTCGGAAGAAAGATATTTTCCCACATCAAGTGGAGTAGAAGTAGTAGCATTACCCTTTGTTGAAAACAGTCATTCACAGATAAATAAAGAAAAGCATTATGTTTCGTGAAGTGTAAATCAAGTTGTTTTTACACTAATTTTCCCATTTCATTTAAAGAAAAAGGAATCTAAAATAAATTCATGTGAATAAATAAATAAATAATAAAATCTGTGGAGAAACCAACTGGTGTCTGTGGGGACTTCTATCCCCAGTGCATTGCACAGTGACAAAAAGAAAAAATCTGTGGAGAAGGCAATGGAAACCACCCACGATCTGTGTGTTACCCCGCTTGGTTTTGGCAATGGAAACCGCTCACTATCTTTCCCAAGGGCGCTCTTTAAAAGTCTATAAAAGGCAATCATATTCTCTCTGTTCTTTTTAATCTAAAGAAAGGAATCTTCGAGATGTGGTCGAACGTAGACAAAGGACACCGCCGATATACTAACGTTAACTTCTTTTGACCTCTGTTAACATTTGAACTCTCTCACAGAAGATACACACAATTGTCTCACACACGCTTATTTCATATACACACACACAGTCAAAGCTCATTACTGGAAGTTTAAATGTATCGTCCTTATAGTTCAGTTGTGTACACATGCAATTACTTTTGTTAATAAATGCATATAAAAGAAAAGGAATTATTGTTCTCTTAAATGCACTGTTTTGTGCTATGGGAAACCACTACTTTTTCCCACCCAGATAATAAAGAATCTGTGGAGAAGGCAACGGGAAACCACTCCACTATCTTTCCCAAGAAGTCATGGCAATTCACAGATAATAAAGAAAAGGAATCTGTGGAGAAGGCAACGGGAAACCTCTCCACTATCTTTCCAAAGAAGTCATGGCAGTTCACAGATAATAAAGAAAAGGAATCTGTGGAGAAGGCAACGGGAAACCACTCCACTATCTTTCCCAAGAAGTCATGGCAATTCACAGATAATAAAGAAAAGGAATCTGTGGAGAAGGCAATGGGAAACCACTCCACTATCTTTCCCAAGAAGTCATGGCAATTCACAGATAATAAAGAAAAGGAATCTGTGGAGAAGGCAACGGGAAACCACTCCACTATCTTTCCGAAGAAGTCATGGCAGTTCACAGATAATAAAGAAAAGGAATATGTGGAGAAGGCAACGGGAAACCACTCCACTATCTTTCCCAAGGAGTCATGGCAATTCACAGATAATAAAGAAAAGGAATCTGTGCAGAAGGCAACGGGAAACCACTCCACTATCTTTCCCAAGAAGTCATGGCAATTCACAGATAATAAAGAAAAGGAATCTGTGCAGAAGGCAACGGGAAACCACTCCACTATCTTTCCCAAGAAGTCATGGCAATTCACAGATAATAAAGAAAAGGAATCTGTGGAGAAGGCAATGGAAACCACTCCACTATCTTTCCCAAGAAGTCATGGCAATTCACAGATAATAAAGAAAAGGAATCTGTGGAGAAGGCAACGGGAAACCACTCCACTATCTTTCCCAAGAAGTCATGGCAATTCACAGATAATAAAGAAAAGGAATCTGTGGAGAAGGCAACGGGAAACCACTCCACTATCTTTCCCAAGAAGTCATGGCAATTCACAGATAATAAAGAAAAGGAATCTGTGGAGAAGGCAACGGAAACCACTCCACTATCTTTCCAAAGAAGTCATGGCAGTTCACAGATAATAAAGAAAAGGAATCTGTGGAGAAGGCAACGGAAACCACTCCACTATCTTTCCCAAGAAGTCATGGCAATTCACAGATAATAAAGAAAAGGAATCTGTGGAGAAGGCAATGGAAACCACTCCACTATCTTTCCCAAGAAGTCATGGCAATTCACAGATAATAAAGAAAAGGAATCTGTGGAGAAGGCAATGGGAAACCACTCCACTATCTTTCCCAAGGAGTCATGGCAATTCACAGATAATAAAGAAAAGGAATCTGTGCAGAAGGCAACGGAAACCACTCCACTATCTTTCCCAAGAAGTCATGGCAATTCACAGATAATAAAGAAAAGGAATATGGGAGAAGGCAACGGGAAACCACTCCACTATCTTTCCCAAGAAGTCATGGCAATTCACAGATAATAAAGAAAAGGAATCTGTGCAGAAGGCAATGGGAAACCACTCCACTATCTTTCCCAAAGAAGTCATGGCAATTCACAGATAATAAAGAAAAAGGAATCTGTGCAGAGAGGCAACGGGAAACCACTCCACTATCTTTCCCAAGAAGTCATGGCAATTCACAGATAATAAAGAAAAGGAATATGTGGAGAAGGCAACGGGGAAACCACTCCACTATCTTTCCCAAGAAGTCATGGCAATTCACAGATAATAAAGAAAAGGAATCTGTGCAGAAGGCAATGGGAAACCACTCCACTATCTTTCCCAAGAAGTCATGGCAATTCACAGATAATAAAGAAAAGGAATCTGTGGAGAAGGCAATGGGAAACCACTCCACTATCTTTCCCAAGAAGTCATGGCAATTCACAGATAATAAAGAAAAGGAATATGTGGAGAAGGCAACGGGAAACCACTCCACTATCTTTCCCAAGGAGTCATGGCAATTCACAGATAATAAAGAAAAGGAATCTGTGCAGAAGGCAACGGGAAACCACTCCACTATCTTTCCCAAGAAGTCATGGCAATTCACAGATAATAAAGAAAAGGAATCTGTGGAGAAGGCAATGGGAAACCACTCCACTATCTTTCCCAAGAAGTCATGGCAATTCACAGATAATAAAGAAAAGGAATCTGTGGAGAAGGCAACGGAAACCACTCCACTATCTTTCCCAAGAAGTCATGGCAATTCACAGATAATAAAGAAAAGGAATATGTGGAGAAGGCAACGGGAAACCACTCCACTATCTTTCCCAAGAAGTCATGGCAATTCACAGATAATAAAGAAAAGGAATCTGTGGAGAAGGCAACGGGAAACCACTCCACTATCTTTCCCAAGAAGTCATGGCAATTCACAGATAATAAAGAAAAGGAATCTGTGGAGAAGGCAACGGGAAACCACTCCACTATCTTTCCAAAGAAGTCATGGCAGTTCACAGATAATAAAGAAAAGGAATCTGTGGAGAAGGCAACGGGAAACCACTCCACTATCTTTCCCAAGAAGTCATGGCAATTCACAGATAATAAAGAAAAGGAATCTGTGGAGAAGGCAATGGGAAACCACTCCACTATCTTTCCCAATAAGTCATGGCAATTCACAGATAATAAAGAAAAGGTATCTGTGGAGAAGGCAACGGGAAACCACTCCACTATCTTTCCCAAGAAGTCATGACAATTCACAGACAATAAAGAAAAGGAATCTGTGGAGAAGGCAACCGGAAATCACTCCAATATCTTTTCCAAGATGTCATAGCAATTAACAGATAATGAAGAAGTGGTATCTGTGGAGAAGGCGATGGCAACCAAGTCTTTGTGAAGAAGGCATGATAATTCACAAAAAATAAGCAAAACAATATTTATATAGATATGGCCGTAAGTGTCAACAATTCGAGATATCCTCAACCGTGTTCACCGAAACGAGAACGATCACTCACCCTTTGGTTAAATGAGTTTCCATTTCAACCTTCCTTGAAAATTACTCGGATTAAATATCACGTGATAAAGGTTTGGAGGGCGCAGAGGCCGAAAAGTTGTGATGACAACACCGAAGATAAGGTCAAGACCCATCCTAAAATTTTAGTCCCTCGGAATCTCCAGCTCAAAACTTTACAAACCTTTCTTGATATGGTTGATCAATCATAGTACTTTTTCCATGAATCGTATTATTCAATGTACGAGGGTCACGTGACGACTAGTGATTGATGTCTGTTTATAGAGAGCCCACGGCAGTTGGTTTATGACGTGTGCAGAAGTCCGCAGCTGTAGGGCGAACAGAAGATCCGACATGGTCTCACCAGAAACATAAAAGACACCACCGAACTGTTGTCGTCGGGGAAATAGTACGAGTAATATTAGGTTGGTGCAAAAATAATGACGTAATAATGTCGTTTTTTGACGTTAAATATACATCAAAAAACGACATTATTACGTCATTATTTTTGCACCAACCTAATACCTTCTCTCTTTTCATCACTTTCACATTGATGGCTGTATATATATATATATATATATATATATATATATATATATATATATATATATATATATATATGTGTGTGTGTGTGTGTGTGTGTTATAATTTCTCTGTGGAACAAATTTATGATATATGTTCCTATATCACGGATATAATAATGTCTATAATAGGGAAATATAAACTTGCAATATTATTTTTTTCATAGCAACTTTATGAATATAAATATGTACTATAGATCAAACATTTGGGGATTACTTACCGGATTTCGATGAATCGCCTGGAAATTGAAGGTTGAATGTCTTTTTAAAAACTAATTTACTAGTTTAATTCGGCTTAGAAGCAATTTCTCATATGTTCATTCCTAATGTTAATATAAACGAAATGTACACATCGCATAAGTTTTCTGTAAAACTATATGTATTTTTCCCAAATTTATCTTAATTGTTGTTGTGAGAGACTATATTTAGCTAAAAGTTTGGACTCGGCCGTCGGAAGAAAGATATTTCTACATCAAGTGGAGTAGAAGTAGTAGCATTACCCTTTGTTGAAAACAGTCATTCACGGCTAAATACTTTCTGCATTATGTTTCGTGGTGTAAATCAAGTTGTTTTTACACTAATTTTCATTTCTTTAAGTAAAATAAATTCATGTGAATAAATAAATAAATAATAAATGTGTGTGAGAGTGTTGGTGTCTGTGGGGACTTCTATCCAGTGCATTGCACAGTGACAAAAAGAATTGTGTGTTACCCCGCTTGGTTTTGCCAAAAACGCTCACTAGGGGCGCTCTTTAAGTCTATAAAAAGGCAATCATATTCTCTCTGTTCTTTTTTAATCTTTCTTCGAGATGTGGTCGAACGTAGACAAAGGACACCGCCGATATACTAACGTTAACTTCTTTTGACCTCTGTTAACATTTGAACTCTCTCACACACGCAGATACACACAATTGTCTCACACACGCTTATTTCATATACACACACACATACACAAGCTCATTACTGGAAGTTTAAATGTATCGTCCTTATAGTTCAGTTGTGTACACATGCAATTACTTTTGTTAATAAATGCATATAATTATTGTTCTCTTAAATGCACTGTTTTGTGCTACTTACTTTACCCAGACTCACATGAGTCCGCCAATATTGTTTACGGAACAAATGTTCAAGGAGCATATAAATATTTACTGTAAAACAATCACACACTCATATAAAAATGTTGAATGCTACACCCAACAATGATGGCTTATTTTTATACAAATATCATAGTCACCTGCAGCTTAATAAACAAAATAAATAAATGTTCACGTCTCGAAAATGATAAGCTATCTCATCTTCAGTGTTAAAAAAAACTTACGTTAATATGTGTGTATATTGTTCGAACTTTTGTCCTCATCTTTATTGTCGTGTTCACAACGTTTCGGCCTTTGTACGCCCCGGTCTTCTTCAGTGTAGATTGATCTCGTTCCAAGATTGTCCCCAGGGACACATGGCACAGTGGATAAAAGCGTTGGTTGAAGCAATCCAGTAACTTGACCCAAAGAGTTGTGAGTTCAATACCTGGCCACAGCAGAGGTGAACAAACACTTCGACAAGCTGATTTACGGAAGGGAATTAACTAAACGTTAGATATCCAGAAAAGGCATGGCACGTGGAACGAGAACAATCTACCGCAGTGGACTAAATAATGGATACGGTTCAAAATTCCAACGTCTATTACCTGAAGAAAGCCGGAGCGTACAACGACCGAAACGTTGTGAAAATTAAAATTAAGATGACGACAAGAGTGCGAACAATATAAGTCGTGCATATAAAGTTAAACTAATCTGGATATATATTTAAATAAAAGCAATTATGGCAGCCGTCATTTTTGTTTTAAATAGAATCTATATATAGCTCTTTCCGTATCATATAACGACAAACGCGTGAAGAATTTTTGAACTAGTCCCGTATTTCTTAATTTGAGTGAAATCGAGACCACAGCGGCATTACCAGATACCAAAGACGAATCGTCGGTTCAATACATTTCCATCATCCCTTTGAGGAATCAGTTGACCTTTATGCAAATACGAATCAATTATTAGCCGAGAGGACGAAAGGAAGAAAAGACAGCAGATCAAGAAGAATAAGGTCGATGAATAATGAGAGAAGTTAAACGTGTCTAACCCAAGAAACATCGGTAAATATGACTTCTTTGATCTGTCACAAACATCGGGTATGTCACCTACCTTGAGTTCTCAACATGACTTCAGAGTTGAATGACATTAAATCCAACCTGGCGCTGCAAGTTTATAACTTGCGGGCTGCACGATCAGAATCGCGATTTCGTATCTGACAGGGGTCAAGGTACATTGTGACGATATATGCAACGCATTGGGATAAGCTTGGGAAAGCGGGACTTAACAATAAAGCGGCTTATTCTGATATGCTATTCATGTCCGTTGCTTGTAACCCCAATTGTGTTATATTAACGGCAGATCTTTATACTACACGGCGTTAGTGAAAGACAACTTTAAGTCAGATCTCTAGATTGGAGCGTCTACTGATCATACTGATTGATATTGCATTAAAAATCATTTATATCATTCATTTCACCCCAAGTAAGGCAACAGATCCACTGAGACTCGGGGGTGATACTAAGAGAGGATATCAGAAAAAGAAAAATATTATTAATTGGCAAGTACAATAAAAGAACCGTAATCAGGAAGACATAATTTTCTTTTACGCTTTTTTTTTTATAGTTATACACCATAAAATCAATTGGAAATTCAGGGAAACATTATGAGGAAAGAGGATTTAGAAAATTTAACACTTACAAGACCTAAGAAGAATTTAACACTTACAAGACCTAAGAAGAATTACCGCCTCACCTCCAAGCGAGGTAACGGCCCAAGGCCTGAGGGAAAAGGCAGATCGAGGCGAAGGGTCAGCCAGTATTTATAGCCAGGGAAGAGAGACCCCTGGTGAAGGGTTAGGGAGCTGAAGAGAAGCTAACTCCGACAATACCTCCACTCAGATTGAAAGTTGCTACATGGGTATGACGATAAACTACATCCGCATCCTGGGTAAGACGATAAACTACGTCCAACAGCAAGGCCTCTGATCAGGAGGTTTTGAGGAGAGTGGAACCACCTTTTAATTGCTGGTGTTCCCAGGTCCACTCTGACCTGGGGTGGTAGCACCTGTTAGGGTCCCAGCTAATCGTGTGCCACAAGGTCCCCAAACAACTCTCCGCAGGTTTTGAAGCCAGAGTTGTTCTTCTCCTATACCAGCTGCTATCCAAGGCTATAGAACTCGGGCTGTCCTGCTATTTACCCATAGCTGGAGGGAGAAGAAGAGATTTACTGGTAATAGTACGTAAGTGAATGAAACGGATTCGATTGGAAAATATATATATATATATATATATATATATATATATATTCAAGCACCCAGTCTCTCTGCTATTTACCGATAACTGGGGAGGAGGAGGAGAAGAGGATTCATACCTTTTCCAAGTGCACGTAAGTGAATGTAATTAATTCGACTGGAATTCGAACTCAGCTCTCCAATTCCTCAGTCCGAGCCGCTACCTATTACTCCGCCATGAGTCCAAGTTATAAAAGATATATAACCAAGATTTCCAAAAACAGATATTCTGTGATAACCATTTCATGTCTATGTGTATCCTTTATGGCATATAAATGACAAACATAGACAGGCATTACGACTGGGGATGTATTATAACAGGTGACAATGTGTCGCAAGTGCTTCATGAACATTCCCGATATTTTGACATGCCGTTGCTGGAATATTTTAATAAATGAGGAAGGTCGTCGACCCCCACTGCTGTACATGAAGGGCCACAGGACATGTGTAAAAAATCGTTCCCGGCAAGAACCCGGTGCCAGTGCTCCAGAAAACTTGTGCACCTACGGAAGCAGTTGGTCCAGACAAATCCAAGTAGCTCCACTCTCAACATTTTTTCGTTGAAGAGCAGCAGGTCGCAAGGAAAGGAGAAAATCTGCAACTCCATTTGCACAGCAGGATTTCCAAGAGTGGCGGAAATACCAACGACAACAGAAGCAGCAGCGAGAGTCTGTCTATATTTCTGAGATGAGGTATTATGTAGAGTATTTACATTAGTCGGACTATTGTCCTCATCTTTGTCGCCATATTTGTCACAACGTTTCGGCCGTTGTACGCTCCGGTCTTCTTCAGGTGGTTGGAATTTCGAACTGAACCCTTTATTTCGATCACTGGGGTAAACTGTTCTAGTTCCACGTGCCATGTTTTGATGGATGTCAGTTATCAGTTGTCTCTTGCTAATTTTCCCTCTGAAAGTTCTCCACTGCCTTAACCAGGAATTGAACTCACCTTCTTTTGGGTCTGTCACTGGATCTAACCAGTCTACCCCAGTGATCGAAATAAAGGGTTCAGTTCGAAA
>CAHIKZ030005523.1:307500-322500 GCA_903632075.3 Acanthosepion pharaonis | reverse complement strand
GAGACATGAAGCTATTAGAGTAGTAGAGAGACGGCTACATTTATGAGTTTCGACAGTGAAGGGGTGAGAGCGGGATGCCAGCCTCGTAGGGCGCTTGAACTCATGAAGTTTGGGAACCAGCGAATGCAGTTCCTCGGAGCAATTTCCATGAAAGTATTTGTAGAACAGACAGAGGGAGGCGACGGTGCGTCTGTGAGAAAGTGACTGTAGACGAGACGCCAGGGTAGGGCCAACCATATTATTTATCCGCCTCTGGAGCCTATCAAGAACCCTGAGGCAAACAGAAAGGGCGCCAGACCATATGGCAGCAATACTCCATGCAAGGGCGAATTGTGGATTTGTATATCTGAGGATCGACTCAGGGAGAAAACTTCCTAGCACGGCTCAGGGAGCCAACTTTCCTCGCAGGGACGAGGCAATTGACTCGATGTATTTATTCCATCTCAGGTCAGCAGTCAACGTGAGACCGAGAAGCCGCAGAGAGTTGCTCTCGGAAGTTGAGCGTCAGACATTATAATGGAGGGAAGGGAAGGCTCTCTGTGGTGATTAATAGAGAGCAGTTTAGTCTTCGAAGCGTTGAAGTTGACCAGCCAAATCTTGCCCCAGTTCACAATCGATTGAGGTCCTTTTCGAGGCGCACGGCAAGGTGAGTTTTGTCAGCGAGACTGGATTTGTTTTTTGAGGCAGGAATAAATTGTGGTGTCATCCGCGTAGATGCCGACTTGAGAAGTTACGGCGTCAGGAAGGTCATTTATATAGATAAGGAATAGAGTGGGGGCCTAGGATGGAGCCTTGAGGAACTCCTGCGTTCGTGGGGTAGGAACTGGAGGAGAATCCGTTGAACGACCTTCAATTCACGGTTTGACAGGAATGATTGTATTACGTTATATAATTGACCCGTAATGCCATAACCCTGATCTTGCGGAGAAGGCCGGCGTGCCAAACCCTATCAAATGCTTTGAGATATCTAGTGCC
The DNA here is from genome assembly GCA_903632075.3 of Acanthosepion pharaonis. NCBI lineage: Eukaryota > Metazoa > Mollusca > Cephalopoda > Sepiida > Sepiidae > Acanthosepion > Acanthosepion pharaonis. Next base: position 321,525 of record CAHIKZ030005523.1, on the reverse strand, counting down.
ACGGCTCGGGCTTCCCGTTATTTTGGAGAGTTCGGTAGACTGTTTCCGTGATGGCTGTGAGCACATCGGCTGTAGATCTGGCAAAGGGAAACCATATTGCTTGTCTGAGAGCAGATTATTGGATGTGGGTGGTTAACCACCCCGGTATTGATTAGAGCTTCGAAGATTTTGCCGAAGAGGGGAAGGAGACTGATAGGACGGTAGTTGGAAGGGTCAGAGGGGTCGCCGGAGTTCTTGAAGACAGGAACAATCGAAGAGAACTTCCAGCAGTCAGGAAAACAAGATTCCTTGAGGCAGTAGTTGTATAGTTTCGAAAGGGCGGGCGCCAGTTCAGGCGCGCATTTCTTTAAGACAATGGCTGGTATCCCATCTCCACCACTCGCCTTTGTTGAGATCTAAATTGGAGATAACGCCCAGTACCAAGGTTGGGGTTATGTTTAACCCACTCAATATGGCCTCAGTTCTAAGAGGAAAGTCAGGTATGGGTACACCAGAAGAGTCGAGCGTCGAGTTGATGAAAATTTCCGAGCAAAGCATTCAGCATTGTCGGTAGAGGAGGTCAAGACTTCGAACTGGTTGAATAGAGGAGGTATAGAGGGTTTGCACTTATTCAATACACTCTTGCAGAGACGCCAATAATCTTTGGAGCCAAATTTGCGAGATGCAATACGTTCCTTCATTCGAGCCGCAAATAGTGACTTAGCATCATTTAGGACACGCTTACAATCGTTACGGGCGGCGGCAAAGAGACGTCTATTGCAGTCAGACATGTCGCTACGGTATAGGTGGAAGTAGTGGTTCCTATGGGCGATGGCGGCTGAGCAAGCAGCCGAAAACCAGGGGCAGGAGCGCGTTTAGCCCTATATTTCCTTGATGGGATGAAAGCGTCGATTCCAGCTTTAACCCAGGAAGAGACCTCAGAAGCACATTCTTGACGGAGAGCTTAAAGACTCCATCCCAGGGGACATCGCGGAGGAAATCACGGAACGCGTCCCAGTCAGCTCGTTGATAATAGAACGAAGTTCTAGTGGTAGGAGGTTCTTTATAGGGGAGGAGTTAAAGGAGATGTTAACCGATACTATTGCATGGTCAGAGTTACCAAGTGGGCATAGTTGCGAGGCGCTGCAGGATTCGGGTATGGAGGTAAAGCACAGGTCGAGTAGAGAGGCTTTACTTACCCGGTTGAGGGCAAAACGAGTGGGGAAATATATATATATAAATATATATATATATATATATATATATATATATAAATATAAATATATATATATAAATATATATATATATATATATATATATATATATATATATATATATATATATATTATAAATCGTTTATTATCTTCAAACAATGTGAAAACAATCTATAGTGACCTGAGAATGTCCTTTTCATGTGTTGTTTCTGTCTTGAGTCCCTCGCACTCGATTTGTTTTTGCATAACAAAGGCCTAGAGCAAATATATCAATAACTGATCGATATTTACTGGCAGTATGACCTAGGGCTGATTGTGTCTCCGATATGGCCGTGTATCGATTGCACCAGTTGACACCTTGCATAAATTCTATTCAGTGTGTCAGTCGACTCTCAAAGGACGACAATTATGGCAAATGAAGAGTACCTATTGGGGAACATTTGCTTTCCCTGATGGAGGGGGTGTAGGATGAACGGGTACTTTAATTATTAGAGAGTGAAATGGTCAGGGAATAAAATAATGATTGAAAAAGATAAAATAATGCTTTAATTTGTTTGAAGAAGACCATGCGAACTCCTAAGTAAATTAGGGGAAAGAACGAAAGATTATTGCTGCGAATGTTTGGAAGGAGAGAGAAAGGGTTGAAATGGCTGGAAGTTTACGAGAAAGATATAAATCAGTAGAAAGATAGAAAGAAAAAAGAAGGAAATAAATAACTGAGAGGGAAATATAGAAAGAAAGGGAGAAAAAGAGAATGATAGTGTTAAAAAGAAAGAAGAAACGAAAGAAAGTGTAAGACAGTGAAAAAGAGAAAGAAAGAGAAAAAAAGAAAGGGACAAAAAGAGAAAGAAAAAAAACTTTAAAAATGAATAAGGAATCGAAAGAATGTACAATGAAATAACGAATGAAAGAGAGCGAAAACCAAGGAGAAAGATAAAAATAAAAGAGAAAAGAAATAAAAAAAAAATGAAGAAATCTTGACAGAAAAATGAAGAAAAAAAAAAGAAAAAAAAGATAAAGAAGGAAACCTATAAATAAGAAATGAAGAATGGACAAATGAAGAATGAAAAGAAAGAAAATAAAAATTGGGAAAAGAAAGGATCAAAGAAAAACGTGAGAAAGAGAAAGGATGACAAAGAGAGAAATAAAAATAATTACGAAAAATAAAGAATGAAAAAGAGAAAGAAAGAGAGAAGAAAAATAAATACAAAAATCGATAGATAAGAAATTAAAAACGGGACGAATGAAGAAAGAAAGAAAGAAAGAAACAAAGAAAGGAAAAAAAGAAAAGAAAGAGGAAGAAAAGAGAACAAAAGAAAGTATGAAAGAAAAAGAAAGAAATAAAGAGAAAGAAAAGCGAGAAAAAGAGTGTAAGAAAGAGAGAAATAAGTAAAGAAAGAAAGAAAGAAAGAAAGGCAACGATAATGAAAGAAAACAATAAATAAGAAATACAGAATGAAGGAAGAAAAGAAAAAAAAGAGGGAAAAAGGAAACAAGAAAAAAGACATTGCATTTAAATATCTAAAGATCAACGGCAACAAAGCGCCTATGACGCAAAACGGTTACTGAGCGTTAGAGTAAATGAGAAAAACTGCTATTAAGGAGAGAGGACAATAAAAGGTCAGGAATTAAGAAGACAGAAGATAATGATTGACATTGCATTTAAATCTCTGAAGATAAAAGGCAATAAAGCCACTAGGATGCAAGGCGTTAATGAGTGTAGAAATTATGAGAAAACTACTATTACGGAGAGATGACAATAAAAGTAAAGTAATTAAGAAGACAGATGACAACGGTTGGCATTGCATTTAAATATTTAAATATCAAAGTCAATAAAGACACTAGCACGCAAAGGAGGTTACTGAGTGTGAGAGAATATGAGAAAAATCTACTATCAAAGTGGGAAAACAATAAAAAAGACAGTAATTAACAAGACAGAAGATAACGATTAGCATTACATTTATATCTATGATGACTAAAGGCAATAAAGCCACTAGGACGCAACGGGGTTACTGAGTGTTTGAGAAGCTGAGAAAAAATACTATTAAAGAGAGAGAACAATAAAAGGGCAGGAATTAAGATAACGGTTGGCATTGCATTTATATGCTTTCATAATTTTTGAATCTCTAATTCTTTGTCTGTAACTTGCTTCTTTTTTTTTTTTGCTGACTAGGCAGAAGATTTTCCCCGGTTGGAATTCGAACTCTGCTCTCCATTTTCTACTTCCAAGCTGTTAATCGTTACGCCTCAAATAATAATAATAATAATAATAATAATAATAAACATTATCATTATCATTATTTTTGATTCAATATAATCTTTTCATGTAAGTAGAAAACGTTAGCCCGAGAAGGCCCAACGATTCTCTCTCCTCGTGTTTAGCATCAGCCATGTTGATGGAAAGCAGAAAGGAATCTCTCAGATGATTACTGGAGAGCAGTTTCGCTTTGGATGCGTTAACATATCTTCAAGCCATTCCTTGCCCCAGTTAACAGACTGTAGGCAATTTTTTTGGGTTCTGGCATATCGTCTACAGTCACTTTCTTACAGACGTGATGTGGCTTGCCTCTGTCGTTTCTACAAATATATTCATGGCAACTGCTCTGCCGAGCTATTTTCACTGGTACCAAGCTGCATTGATTCAAGCGTGCTACAAGGTTGGCATCTCATCTCCCTCTTCTACTCCAACAGCTTCTTCGGTCGCACTTCCCGTCAGTGGAACTCTCTTCCTCTTGCTTCCCTGTTTGAATAACCAATAAAAAATGTAATATCAATTGACCTCTGCTATTGCCATCATCCTGAAGCCCGCCTTTCTCTATATACTTTCCGCAAATACCCCCCTTTACTCTTGCCCTTAACCCCTTGAGTGCTAGTGGCCCTCCCGCCTTGTTTGGGGTGAAATGCTTAAAAAGAAAGATTAGCTGTGAATTTGAGCACATCGAACTTTTCAAACAGACTTACTATTAAGGGAGGAGTAAATAGTTGTGTTATCAATAGAGATCATACATATAGCATTTCATAATGTTAGGTCTTTTCAGGATATAAAGTGGTCATGGCTCTCCTTGCGTTTCTTTTGCTTTATTATCTGTTAAATGCTATGATTTCAATACAGAAGTAAAAAGAAATATAAATATTGCATTATGAAAATAAAGTGTCAGTCGTTTTACTATAAAAATTTACTTAGAATTCAATAAGTAATTGCCTGATGCCCTTTTCCTTCAAGAAGAATACGACCATGGTCCTCCACAGAATCACAGAATCTTTTTCTTATTTATTTCTGAACGGCCATGAAATTCTTGCTAAAGAGACTGCATTGAAATCCATTGTCTTCCCGCAGTCTTGTATTAAGAGTTTTCCTTCTTTTATGTTACTTTCCAACCAAGACTACAGAGCCAAATCTGCCATACTATTTAACATATAGTTGTTTGAAAGAAGAGATGGATTCGTGCATTTCTTAAAGACATTTGAGGAATACACCCCAACCCAACTAAAATTAGAGCGCGCAGTTTAATCTGCTATTTAACCCATAGATGGGGTCGAAAGGACGAATACATGCTTTTCGAGACTTCGAAATTGAACGCAACAAATGAGATCGGAATTTGAACTTGTCTCGCCTATTTGGATTTTTTCTGAAAATGGCCGTTATAGAGAAGGAAAAAAAAAGTAAATTTAGGTTCAAAAATATACTAAAAAAACAACAAGAACTTAATACTAATAAAAATAAAAAGGACATAAGTATAATAATAGAAAGAAAACAAGACAGAAAAGAAAAGAATGTTCGTGGATCGTAGGGTCACGTGTCCAAGGAAGCGGCAGAAGCCGTGTTGCGTCTTGGACAAGCAAGCATGACGAAGCAAAATTCTCTCCGTACAGTTTTTAGTTTGGTTGTCAGTCAATACTATAGGTCTAGTCTATTTACCCATAATTAGTCGCAGAAGAGACGGATCTGTAATATTCCCAAGATTGTTTTATGGCATATCAACGTCAAAGAGTTATTTAATACCAACAATATATATATATATATATATATAATTATTTATTTAAAAATATGATTCCAAATCGCTACATAAGAGGCCTCATGTTTCAAAACAAGAGCCGAAAACTTCAATATAATCCTTTAAATTAAATTGAGTTGAAATTAAAAAGGGCTCCGTTCCATCTTCAAGCGAAGTTTTTGTTGGAATAACGTATATCTGAAATTTACTTGTTTTAAAAATTGAAATCAAAATGTATCGAGCACTATTTTTTAAAAATAATAACAAAAATACTAAGGAACTTTGGACTATTTACCTAACCAGTTCCTTCCTATTTTCTATATATTTTCACACACACACACACACACACACACACATATATATATATATATATATATATATATGAATGAATAAAAGTAATATTTTTTTCTCAAAATATCAACGTCAAAGAGTTATTTAATACCAACAATATATATATATATATTCCTCAATCCAAGCTGCTATCCATTACTCCACCTCTGCCTCTCAATATATATATATATATATATATATATATATATATATATATATATATATATAGAGAGATAGAGAGAGAGAGAGAGAGAGAGAGGCAGAGGTGGAGTAATGGATAGCGGCTTGGATTGAGGAATCGCAGAGCCGAGTTCGAATTCCAGTCGAATCCATTACATTCACTTACGTGCTAATACCCTTGGGAAAGGTATGAATCCTCTTCATCTCCCTCCAGCTATGGGTAAAATAGCAGGACATACTGGGTTCTATAGCCTTGGATGGCAACTGGTCTAGGAGAAGAACAACTCTGTATTCAAAACCTGCGGAGGGTCGTTTGGGAACCTTGTGGCATACGTTGCACCAGGTTTCTGTATTCGTCCCTCCAAAAAGTGTGGCTGGTCCTGCACGAGGCCTTCACCACTATAATCAAATCTCATGTGCCGGTGTCGGGATGTTGGTTTCCTGGAGACTTATCGGTCTGACCCTCATACGTCGAACGCGACGGGAGAGTCGATTATTATATATATATATATGAATAAAAGTAATTTTTTTTTTCTCAAAATTGCATTGCTGGTAATATTTTTCCTTCAAAAATGTACTACTGGTAATATTTTCCCTTCAAAAATGTATTGCTTGTAATATTTTTCACTCAAAAATATATTACTGGTAATACCTTTTTAAAAAATACATTGCTGTTAATAATGTATTGCTGGTGATAAGTTTTTCTTTAAAAATTCTTTGCTATCAATAATTTTTTACAAAAAGTATTGCTGGTATTTAAACCTATTTTTACACTTTCATAGTGTCTTGACCCCAGTTTGCGGAGGTGGAGGTCAACTATTTGCCCATAGCCTGAACCCTAACAGGTGCTACGACCCCGGGTCAGGGTGAGCCTCGAAACACCAGCAATTAAGATGTGATTCTACGCTCCGCAAAGCTTCATGATCAGAGGCCTGGCTGTTGGATGTATTTTATCGCCATACCCAGGACGCGGATGTTGTTTATCGTCATACCCAGGATGCGGATGTAGTTTATCACTATACCCAAGACGCGGATGTGGTTTATCGTCTTACCCAGGACGTGGATGTAGTTTATCGTCTTACCCAGGACGCGGATGTAGTTTATCGTCATACCCAGGATGCGGATGTAGTTTATCACTATACCCAGGACGCGGATGTGGTTTATCGTCTTACCCAGGACGTGGATGTAGTTTATCGTCTTACCCAGGACGCGGATGTAGTTTATCGTCATACCCAGGACGCGGATGTAGTTTATCACTATACCCAGGACGCGGATGTGGTTTATCGTCTTACCCAGGACGCCCTTCCCAAGAGTTAGTGACTGTAAGTGATTGTAACAAACTCGATTGGAATTCGATTCACCGATTGCTCTATTCGGCTATCCAATAAACCACCGTGTATCTAATTTGAACAGATGAAAGAATAAAAATTCCTTACACCATCACAATAACCTAATTTGTTCTTGAAAAGGGAGAAAAAAATCGTAAACAATAATTAACCAATGAAAGAAATACAAAAAAAAAAAAAGACAAGGGGAAAAATTGGAAATAAAAAAAGAAAAAGCAAATTCCGAATTGAGAAGAAAAACATTTGTTTTTAAATTTAAAATTGAACAACGAAGTATATTATTAAGGTGAAAAAAAAATCCACGACCCCTGATCAAGACAAAGAAAATAACTAGATGACCTCTTACATCCAATGCCGCGATCACCAATCAAATTGTTTCTCTCTTCTTTTCACACATTTCCCGTTTTCAGTTCGAAGAATATAAATAAAAAAAAAACTGCGTAATTCAAGACACTGGACATTGGCTTGGAGGGATTTCTTTTCCTTTTCCTTTTGTTCTTTTGTTTTCTTTTCTTTTTTCGATTACTCACGTCTTCTTAAAGTTAATTGCTATGTCAAGCAGAAGTCCGACAGGCTTAATTGTTGTCAAGCCATCTTTATTAGAAGGCTTGTGTTTGTAACATTGTGAGCATGACAATGCTAATATCAAGTCTGGACACACACACACACACACACACACACACACACACACACACACACGCACGCACGCACGCACGCAAGCTCTCTCACACACTCGCACAAACACACACACACACACATATATATATATACATATATATATATATATATGTGTGAGAGAGGTCGAGAGAGTTGAGAGGTAACGGACATATTGTTCTACAAATACATAGAGATATAAATATATGAAAGTAGATGCATACAGTCTAACTGATAATTTATATACAGAAAAATACAAATACACACTTATAGCACATATATATATATATATATATATATATATATATATATATATATATATATATGGGGGGGTGATAACTGTGTATTTGGGCAGCATTTTCTCTTTGAGAGATGTTCGCAGTAACTTGCCAGACGTATTTAAACAAACACACACACACACACACACGCATACACACACACACACACACAGGTATATATATATATATATATATATATATATATATATATATATATATATATATATCAAACTTGACGAGAGAATTCGTACAGTGTTATGTTCTTGGTTCTTACATTTTTGTTTCCAATGTTTCCCCTGATATCAATTTGTTATATTACAAGTTGAGTTAATCGAGGTTTTTCAAAACAAGTATTGCCATTCATATATATATATATATATATATATATATATATATATATATATATATATATGAAGAAGCGGTATTATGGTGTATGTATGGAAGTATTATATTCATATATATATATATATATATATATATATATATATATATATATATATATATATGAATGGTAATACAAATCGGTACCCGAGAAAATATTGGAAAAAAAAAAAAACATTTGAACAGGGCGAAACAAATCGTCCAGTGCCATAAGTCTTTTGTCCAAAGAAAAAAAACAAACGAGTAGTAAAACTTAATACGCAAAGAAGAGTGGGGAAAAAATAAAATAATTTATAAAGAGCCAGGGAAACCTCCATAGGTTTCACTTAAACGGATCTTCAGGGTAAGCGATATCTATTGTAAAAAATTGCAATTATGACGCGAGGCCGGAAAAGGTGGGGAGGGCTTCAGGCTTGTCATCACTATCTTATACCTAGCTAATCCGAGTCACGACCCATTCACTCATTGCAATTTGCGCCTTCACCATAAAACTCGTCCGTCACCAATCAATCTTCCATACACCATAATACCGCTTCGTTTCAAGGGCACCGTCAAAACGCACCCCGTCACATTAAAATGTAATGATAATAAATATTATATAAAAAAAATCTAATGATGAAGAATGAGAGGGGTGAGAATGAACCCCAAAACAAACTAAATGTCAAAACAAAGCAAACTAAACATAACTGAAGTTAGTAGGGCCCGTCTACCACTTAAAAAGGAGAAACCGCTCTATTCTGCCCGTTGAGCAAAATCCAGAAGCTCTCTCGCTAAGGGAGTTGGAAAGGAGAAAATATATATGGACATGGAAAATATAAAAGCCGACCCAGTCGAGATGTAAAAGAGCCAAAACAAACTGGGAAGGTTGGGAATCTCAACTTGGATCATAACTAAAGATGCAGCCGGGCGCAGGCCATGAACAGTTACTCACATTAACTAGGTATACAAAGCCTGTCTAGCCTAACCTTCTCCACAGTTCAAACCACCCCGATGTGACGTACGTTGACCTAAAAGAGAAGATCAAGGCTAGCTCCGTTCAACTGAACCAAGCTCGCCTCAGTCACCCACCTTTCGCTAAAAAATTGTCGAACGCAAGCGTTTTCTATAAGTTCTAATCTTCATTTTGAGTTGATGCTCAAAGAATCGGATTAGATCCTAATGAGAAAGACGGTTCCTCCTGTCGCGTAGTCCAAATCACCATTCGGACTAGCAGCGTAGGAAACACCATTCGTTTAGCCCCCAGAATACGGCGGCGACACATTGTCACACGCGTACGCGTGATCAATGAGCACGAGCTTTTCGGGAACGATACGAGCCATCAGCTCGCCGACATGATCCCATCGCGGGCGGACTCGAGAACAATGGTATAGGGGGCGTGCGAAACCGTTTCTTCTAGACCAAAGTCACATGCTTCACAGTCCAGCAAATCCGCCAAGCCCTATATAAAGGCTTTGTCATTGAAAGGCAGCCTATTCCGAGCCAGTCGCCAGGTAAGCGAAAACTCATGGTTACTGAGGTAATGCGCCGTTGGCGCCCAAGACCAGAAAGAGCGAATCTCCTACTCTGACAAGTCGAGCCGCTCACATAGAGGATCCTTCACGACTCCCTCCACTAAATAACGATAGAAGACATTCCTAGGCAGAAAAAGGTCACTAGGCCGAGGAATGATTGTCAAGGCATATCGACATTCGCGAAGAAAATCCGATAGATCCCCGCGTTTACAACGGCGCTCAACCCGCGAGATGAGGGGGGAACTGATAGTAAGGAAAGGGAAGGCGTCGTTTACAATCCCCGCCATAATCGAATCTCCTATTAACGAGCGGCGTAGGAAAGCCAACCTCGAGGCGAGCTTGTGACTCGCCAATTGTGGCATTCCCAGCCCCAAATGACACGGGCGTTGTTCACAGACTTCTTTGTCGACCTGATGCTTGCGTCCCCTCCATCGAGTGGCCTCTTATGGTGCTTACACGAGAGGAAGTACGGACAAGCGATAAAGGACAAGAGGCAAGATGTAAGTTGCACACGCCTCCGCCCTGCTCTTCAGGGACAACCTCGGTCGTCACCGGCTGTGTCGACCTTTGCTTGTACTTCTGACCATTTTTTTCAAGCTGGAGGTTGGGTCTAAACCACACTCCAAGAATGCGGACAGGACCGTCCGTCCAACCGAAGGGCCCCGGAAGATCGACCTCCTTCCAGGCACCTAACAGCAAACCATATGGCTTGTCGCGGTTAATCCTGACCATGTCACCTTTTCGTACCTATCAGGCGCCTTCAGTACCAGCTCAATGTCGCTGCGGGACGACACGAAAATAGATACGTCATCGGCGTACGCGGAAACCTTGCCTCGAGCCCCTCCAGGGACGACGATTCCACGTAGGGCCGGACAGCACCCACTCTCCTTCTGCCGGCGAAGGAGAGGCTCTAACGCCAAAGCATACAGTAGGGACGATATTGAACAACCCTGACGAACCGACCTAGACAGCGCAAAAACGCTTGATAGCTTCCTGTTCATCTATACCACAGCACTGGGGGAGTGATACAGGAGGCTAGTCCGACGGCAGAAGTCGGGTTCGAATCCGGCGGCCTACAGGAAAGCAGCAAGGTAGCGATGGTCAAACCTTTCAAATGCCTTCGACTGATCTAAATTAATCAGCGCGACCTCATCGTCGTCTTTTACACCCTCTATGATCGTGCGGATCAGATGTAGGTTGCTCTGAATTTTTCGACCCCTCACAGCGCAAGTCTACTCAAAACCCAACAGAGACTCGGCAACTGACTGCAAATAATCCTGCAGGATCTTGGCAAAAATCTTTAACCCTGTGTTTAGTAGAGTTACAAGCCTATAATCATATAATTTCTGACCAACACCCTTGTCCTTTTTCAACAGCGTGATCACATCACTGGTGAAGCGGTCGGGGACGGCCCCCTGCCGGAACCAGTTGTTGAACACGACAGTCAAATTCGGCAAAAAGATATGCGACGACCTCAAGTACAATTCATCAGGCAAACCATGAAGGACGAGCGACTTGCCTCTGCCGACCTTCTTCAATGCCGCGTAGACTTCACCCTCCGTAATCTTTCCATCGCAGCTAGCCGCTTTAGTCGGTGAAAGCCGAGGAAGGTCAGCCAAATAGCTGCGAAACTCCTCATCACGGAGACCAGGCTTTCGAAATGCCGCCGAAACGCCTAGCACATGTCGTCAGTGGCCTGAAGAGTATGCCCCTCCGGGGTTTTGACTTCACGAATGTGCCGACCGGAACCTAGACTGATCTCTTCCTTGCGCAATTCTGCGCCCATGTTCACCGCTTCGGAAGACATCTTGCTTAACCTATGTCTAATTATTTGCCCCTGTAGCGCTCGCTAGTGAAACGCTCTCTAGGGGATCCCCACCAGCCACCGCCCGGGAAAAACTAGCATTAAGCGTCTTCATCTTTTCAGCTCTATCTAGGGCGAGCCGTTTGCTGATCTTAGTGGTGAAGGACCTAATCCTATTCTTAAGTCTCTCCCACCACCTATTCTTTATAACCGCCCCCACTAGCTCCCGCTGCACTAATCTAGTTAGCTGCTCCTGGAAGTCCGCCTGTCCAGTAAAGACAGATTGAACTTCCTGTAACCAGCCATTCTAGGCCTACAATCAATCGCCACTCGAGCACAAACGAATTTCTGATTACAAATGGAACACTTAGTGAAAATCGAAATCGTTTAGAATGTGATAGAATTCGTTATCTTCAGCGAAAAGTTACAAAATTCAAGAAACGTTGTACTTAGCATTTGTTTATGTATGTACAGGCACGGTGGAGTAATGGATAGCGGTTCGGATTGCGGAATCGGAGAGCCGTGTTCGAATTCCAGTTAAATCTATTATATTCATTAACGTGCTAATACCCTTGGGAAAGCTATGAATCCTCTTCACATCCCAGCTATGGGTAAATAGCAGAACATTCTTGCTTTGAAAATGATTTTTCTATCCTAAGTATGGAATATATTTTCTAAGGTTTTCAAATCACTAACGAAACTAAACAACAAAGAGACAGATAGGGTTCTATAGACTTTGATGGCAACAGGTCTACTGCAGAAAGAACTGGTTACCTACTCCGGGGAAAAAAATCTGCCTCATCAGTCATGAAAGATACATAATCGCCTAAGCGTGTATCACATAACTGACTGGTATATATATATATATATATATTGTCTGCTTCGTCTGTGGCATTTATTTTCACCGACTAAGTGTATCAATAGTTCCGAAAAGTGTGGATGGTTCTGCATAAGCCTTCACCATTTTTAATCAAATCACTTGTGTGGGTTTTCTGGCAGTTTACCTTGATATATATATATATATATATATATATATATATATATATATATATATATAATAGAATAGAATAGAACCGAGTTTGATTTCCAGATGAATCCATTACATTCACTTACGTGCTAATACCTTTGGGAAAGGTATGAATCCTCTTCCTCTCCTCCCAGCTATTGGTAAATAGCAAAACAGACTGGGTTCTATAGCCTTGGATGGCAACTGGCGTACCGCAGAAAGAAATGGCAGGAAAAAAAAATCTGCCTCATTAGTCATGTATCGAAAGATACATGGTCGTCTAAGAGTGTATCACGAATGGCTCATAACTGAACTGATGTAGTTATGTATGAAAATGTGTGAGTGAATAAGTGAGACCCACAGGAATAAAACAAATGATTAATAACGTTATTTTTAACATGAAATTAAGCTTAACATTCAGAATGCCAGTCAGGCAGCATGTAGCTTCAACGACAATATGCCCATCATTGCATCAATCTAAGATGGAAACATTAGTCCGAAATAATGCAAGAATTTTGACAATTAGTCATCTCATAAAGGAAATAGATATTATGACTAATTTAATATTTATTTATTGTTATCAGCTAAAGTTGTGCAGTCTATTGGCAGAAAGTATGTTAAATTCAATTACTAAATTCACTGTTAGAATTTGTATCCAGCATTATATTTCTTTTTAGATTTTAATATAACATTCTTGCCTTTAAAATGATTTTTCTATTCTAACTATGGAATTTATTTTCTTGGGTTTTCAAATAATTAACGAAACTGAATAACAAAGAGACAAATAAAAAAAACAAACGAATAATCTATAACTGTCGTACTAAAGAAGCAAGATGGCATCTCGTCACAACCATAACTACGCATGCGCATCTCATTCAACCAATCCTTTCAGCTGGCTGATCAATTGCTTAACCGGCTTGCCTTTCGATCGTCGACAAAACCAGACGACTTGCGGCGACTGAGATTGAGACGACATACAGTGATATCCACCGGTGTTTACCAATGTATTGTGTCAGGCGCAGAGAAAAGCCGAGGTAAATATTAACTCGTGACTCCCGCTATTAAATGTGTGACCCGGACACAAACAGTAGGCAGCACCGAATCCACATAGCAGCTTAGTTCAATTAGACTGTGCAAGCAGAGTTGATTGGTACAAATATTAGTGAGGGAAATTGTTTACAGCTGGTATTGATCAGAAATATTCAAGCAGTTGCCTCGGTGAGGCTAAGTTAACCGCTTCATCTGTAATGTCTATTCTCACGACATTTGAAAGTTTTTCGATTTTTGCTTTTCATCTATATCGCTGATACTAACATTGAGTAAAGCAAGTCATTACGCCTTTTCATT
>CAHIKZ030005523.1:285000-305000 GCA_903632075.3 Acanthosepion pharaonis | reverse complement strand
AGAAAATACTATTAAGGTAAGAGAATAATAAAAGAACAAGTATTAAAAAGAGAGAAGATAAAGATCGACATTGTAATTAAATCTTTGAAGATCAAAGGCAATCAATCCACTAGGATGCAAGGGTAAAGTGAGTGTTAGAGAATATGAGAAAAACTACTATTAAGGAGAGAGGAAAGCATAAGAATTAAGAAAACAAAAGATAACATAGTAATAAACATGTTGACTTGAAAACAAGAAGGATGAATGCGCTCCTCTTGTGGTACATTGCACATAAAAGGAAAAGAAATGAGTGGGTGACCAAACAAGAAGAAAACGGAATGGTAATCAAATATTGTATATAGCGATTTAACTGTAAAATGTCATTACTGAAGTCAACACCCAGCGGCGACAGTCTGTTTCATGCTTAAACGCAATCGCCATTGTTCACATTTATATTTACGTACGCTCTGATATTAATCACTTTAACCCATAAACATAGCACACATTAAAATTATGAGTGTAAAGTTCTGCAAAAATACACAGAAACTACGTTCATTTGCCTAATTTACTTAAATTATAACTGTTCCAAATTATCAGCGAGGTGTAATTAAAACTCATGTAAACAAGAAAATAATGCTTTAATTGCAACATGTACAAATTGGTATGATACATACAATAATTGACATGAAATAAATAGAAATCAATAAGTACACTGTGTACAAATAGTGGAGCTGGTTAATAACGGATATGTCTTCGTCTTCTTGAAATAACGTGGATAAGGCGCTGGTCTATGGTACGTGTTAAGTTTTGGATCTCTCATGTAATTCCACGAGATACGTTCAATATTCCCTGACAAAACTCCTATTTGCTTCTAAATTGGCGTCGATTCTCGTAAAGCCGTCGCTTCAGAATGCCCCATAAGTTTTCGATAGGGTTTAAATCTAGAATTGGCTGGCCAGTTAATTTTCTGAGGTCCACAGAAAGTTAACTTTTGTGGGTACTCCGTAGGTTTATGCGCTGTATGAGAGGTAGCATTACCGTGCATAAATATGATAGTTCTCCTGAACGTGATCCTTTGCTTTTTAAACCAAGGTTCAAGGGGCTCTCTTAGGAAGGCTATATAAACATCTGCAATGATTTTAATACCGCCAGGCACTTTACACGGACCAACAATGATATCTCCATTAATCCCAGCCCAAGTCATGATACCCCTTCCGTCTCAAGCATTGATGAAGATGTCGTCTGTTTACGAACAACCTTTTGCTCCAACCATCGTAGCCATCAATGGCAGCACGAGATGCACACGGGAACAAAACTTTCGAGAAGTCGACCTTCATGTTATCTATTGCCCATTTCAGACGCTTTTGTACGTGTCTTTGTCAATTGAGGCGTTGTCACTGGTTTCAATGATTTCCTGGAAGACATTGTGTAGTTCTGGACAAAGTTGTTTCTCCATTGCGCCTGATAACGTCCTCCCTTAATCAAGCCTCCGTTATTTACAGCTTCACGCTTAATTCGCGACAGAGAACGTTGGGGAACGACCCTCGAGTGGCCCATATCGGCCCTCTCACGTACCTTCGAAGGAGCTGCCACAAACTTTTTCACAGTTTGGTGAGATCTTCTAATCATTTTGGATATTTCTAATGTTGAACTACCTTTTGCTAGTTCAGATGATATAACAGACAACTCAGAAGCGGTTAATTCACAATTGAGACCCATAATTGAATAATTACGAAGTCACTCGATAATAATTTGGAACACTGAAATATTGTGTTACTCATGCAAATGGCTGCAGTTTGTTTACACTTACGCAGACCCTTACAGTTTTACATAGCACGCGCATATAACTGTTGCCATCATTCTGTGAAAATTCTTTAAATTCCAACTTGTAGTTTTGGGACAACATGGAAAATTTTCACCTCATTTATAATTCGTTATACAGCAGTATATATATATATATATATATATATATATATATATATATATATATATATATATATATATATATATATATATATACGGACTGTACAAAACGCTTGCCGTCTCCATTCTCCTATATGGATGTGAAACCTCGACATTGATGGCAGATTCAGAGAGAAAGATTCAAGCGCTTCTGAACAAAATAAATGAGAAAAACTCCTTGGAATTTTCTCTTGGGAACAAAAAAAAAAAGTTTGTGCATAAAATGGTTGAATGTTTTGTGGGTCACCAGAATTCTCATTTCGTCACTGTCGAATGGAGAAAATGGCATGGTTTGACACGTTAAAATGCACGGCAGCCTGTGCAGGACCATCATTTAAGTCACTGTTGAAGGACGACAACGCAAAAAGTGGCTGGACAATGTTAAAAAATGAACAAGTATGACTACACCTAAATTACTGATAGCTTCCAAGGACGTACAGATGTAAACGAGATTCACAAAAGTCAAGAGGATGATATATATATATATATATATATATATATATATATATATATATATATATATATATATATATATACACACACACACATATATATATATATATATATATATATATATATATATGATAAAATATAGTTTTACTTTTATGCTATAGTCATGGGTTAAATTGCTCAATAGCAGTGATAGAACGAATGTAGATATAAAGGTGGATATTGAAGTCAACAGCTAGAGGTAACAGTCTGTTTCATGCAAAACGCAATCGTCACCCCCTATCTCTCTCTCTCTCTCTCTCTCTCTCTATATATATATATATATATATATATATATATATGTTTCTATGAAAGTATAAAAATATATATTTATACTAAAAATACCTGCAATATATTTA
Organism: Acanthosepion pharaonis; assembly: GCA_903632075.3. NCBI lineage: Eukaryota > Metazoa > Mollusca > Cephalopoda > Sepiida > Sepiidae > Acanthosepion > Acanthosepion pharaonis. The sequence continues at coordinate 302,211 of CAHIKZ030005523.1, read as the reverse complement.
ATAAAAAAGCAAACAGCAGTACATTTCTGGAAAAAATATTAAAAAATACGAATACATATTCTATTCATACAAACCTATCCTAAAAATCCTGTCGTTATTAAATAACCCATTGAGGTATTGATATGCTGTAAAACAAAATAAACCAAACCAAAGGAAACCTATAAATTTTAACGTACTGTATTTAAGATCTCGGATCTTGAAGGCGTTTGACAGAGTTTGGCAGGCAGGCCTCTTTCACAGCTAGAAAGTTATAGTGTTTCTGGCTGAATATTTGATTCAAACTTAATCTAAATCAGATTCAGCTTAATGGACAGAATCGGCTACCGCGTTCTCGGGGAGAGAGCAGACTTCCAACCCGGGTGCAGAGAGGTACATGCGTCGTTCTACGCCAGACATATATCTTCGTATCTGCATGTTTTTGCTCAGGACAGGAAGAGTCCAGCGTTATTAAAGAAAGGTGAAATCGATTTATTTCCGAGGAGTTCAGGAATGTGATTGACTAGCGAACGAATGAGAAAACGAAGAGGCCATTGTAATACCTTGTCACTTGCGGACGTTAGGAAGAAGACAGAGGAAATAGCTTTGCGGCAAGCTAGCCTCGCCAAATTTACCCGCCATATTTCTCCCTTCAGTAGGATCTGAACTGGTTTCTTTCTTTGTTTTGCATCCTCTTAGCAGTGATTTATTAAATACCATGTTACTTACTAGCCGTATCTGTTTCGATATACTGCTGATCGGCTTCTAAAATCCGTTTATAGAATTAATACAATACTTACATATATCGCACTTCTCATTACGGAAAGGGCAACAAGAGAATCAGAAGACGTATTGACACAGCGAAAGATGCCTTCCTAATGCTAGGCAAAGTATTAAGAAATAGGAAATGTTCTTTAGAAACAAAGAAAATAGTACTGAACTGTTAGGGTACTATCAGTCCCCCTATATGCCAGTAAATGCTGGAAAATATCTTCATAGATGAAGACGAGACATGAAGGTGGTTCTACAGAAATATGCTGAGAATACCATGGACTGAACATGTGAGTAACGAGGACACTATGGAAAATAGGATTAAAAGGACCCTTATATATATATATATATATATATATATATATATATATATATATATATATATATATATACTATACTGTTACCTATGAGTATGTACACACACACACACACACACATGTATATATATATATTATAATTAAAAAAATATATGATTCCTTCGCTACATAAGAGTTCTCATGTTTCAAAAACAAGAGCCAAAAACCTCAATATAATTATTAAAATTAAATTTAATTAAAGTATCAAGCCCTGTTTCATCCTAAAGAGAAAATTTTAGGAATGAGGAAAAAGGATTTGGAAAATTTGACACTCACAGGACGGATTGAAGGCAAGAGTGACGGAGGAAAACGGTGCGTAAGCTAGTGGACGAGCCTTAGTAAATGAATGGCAGAACATGGTTTAGGAGATTTTCTAAGATCTAATGACGGTTTCGAATCTTGCCGGAGGGCGTATATTTTTCTAACAACATTTCTCGAATATTCGGGGCCAGTAGATGTAAATAAATAAATATACTGTTTAATAAATAAATAAAAACAGAGCATCTACTCAAATATGAGTATCCATTTAAAAATAACGTTTAAAAAATAAATTAAAATTATGTCGGATTTAATCCATTCCTAGAAATTGCCTATATTTACGTTTGAATACGAAACGGAGCAGATGCGTATATTTCGAGAATCGGGAAGGTGTTTAACAAAAAAAGCACTGGCCAAGAGGTTAAGGTACACCGGATCAAATAACGGTTTCCCCAAGCGGTGGTAGTTTCAAATCCTGACCGAAGGTGCATATCTTTCTAACAAGATTTCTCGAATATTCGGACCGGTAGATGTAAATAAATAAATACGCTGTTTAATAATAATAATAATAATAATAATAATTAACAAACCAAAATAAATAAAAAAAACAGAGCATCTAAACATATATAATTATTCATAAAAAATAACATTTAAACAATTAAATTAAAATTATATTCTGCTGTTTAATTGGCCCTTCGGGATTGCTTTCAGAATTTTTTTTAATTCGATCCCAAAGCCGAGCGTTTTGGATACACTCATTGTTTGTGCCGATAACTGACTGAAGAACCAAAGCCAGGTATCCCAAGTCTTAGACAGGGGAACGAGAATCATATACCCCACAGATTGAATCATATACCCCACAGATTGAATAAAAGGATTTCGTCATAAAATTAACTGAAGGTTACTCGGATCAAAAGACACCTGAAAAAATACATTGGGGAGTGGTCTAACGACCGAAATGTTATCATTAACAAAAAAAAAAAAAAAGAAAAAAAAAGATGAGGGTATTATTCCGAATGTGACTAATATTAATAACGATATCCTTCAGAAATTTTATGTTCAAGATTATGTCGTCAGAAAGGCAATGAAAAGAAACAACTCTTATATCTGTCAGTTGTAATTAAGGATCGAATTGACTGTTACCATTTCCTCATAAAATCAGATTGAAAATCTGTTTATATCGGTAGGGACTGTCCGTGTGCTGTACATTTTTTAAATTCAAGTGCTGTAACAAAGGGTTATCATATTATTGCACGGATCATTTCGTTGTGCAAGTAAGGCCCCTTACTGTGTTATCTTAAAATTGCAAAGCTATACCAGACTAAAGTTCACTTTGTAAATATTTTTGTATAAGCCATTTTAAAAGTTTTGTGTTGAAAAGGAAAATTTCATTTGGTTAATAAAAACTTGAGACAATTTATAAAATCTGATTTAAACTCTCTTCATTCGAAATATTTGAAATCGTCCTGAAAGCTTCGAAGAAAAAAATGTTTTAAAAGATAAAATGAAGATATTTTCTGGAAGCAAATGGCCTTTCATCGTGATCTGTTAGCCATTTTAAATAGAATTCTCTTCTTTTTTTTTTTTTTTTATTTATTTACTTTTTTTTTAGTAAATACGGTCTGTTCATTGTTATTTAAAATGTCTAGCGATACGCGACCTTTGCACGCTTTCAGCATGAAAAAAAAAATTGTTAATGTAGGTGGAATGAAGATAAAGGAAATAATTTTCCCTCGGAGTAAAAAAAAAAAAAAAAAATAGAAAAAAATGACAATAGAAAATCGAAATGAACAGATAAATGAATAAAGAGGAAACGAAGTCGAAAAAATCTAATTTAAAAACAAAAACATGGATTTGACGACTCTAAGGGCAAATTTTCATTGACGAAAAAAAAAAAAAATAAAATAAAGCAGTAGAAACTTACACCAAAAGAAAAGGCAAAATTTATACGAAAACTTAAGAACGAAATGAGGACAAATAATGTTTTTCTTCTCTAAAATGTAATTAACGAAAAGTGAATTAAGTGTTTTTTTTTAATAAGTAGTAAATAAAAAGTCGACTATATATAAACCTAATATCAGAAAGGAATTTTCTTTTCATTATCTACAGAATGTCCAAAATGTAATGTAAAAATATTTACGAAAGATGCGCGAAAGTAAGATTAATATATTTAGGATATATATCTTTTATTTGAAATATTTTTTTAATTACTTCCTATTTTATGGAAGAGCGTACATGGCTGGTAAACCGGAAGTGGAGTCTCAGTGTGTGGACGGGAGGATGGAAAAAATTGTAGCTAACCGAAGGTACACAAATCGATACTCGATCAGTACCGGCAGGGTCACCGTGGAGAGAGGTTACGATGTTGAAAGACCCGAAACCCCTTGGCTAGAAACATCACTGATGATGTGTACCAAAGCATCCAATAGATGTATTTTACGAAATTAATCAATTTCACCCCAAGCAAGGCAATAAAGTCACTAAGACGCAATGTGGGGTAATGAGTGTTAGAGAGTACGAGAAAAATACTATTGAGACGAGAGCAGACATAAAAGGACAAGAATTATGAAGGCAGAAGACAACGATTGATATCGCCTTTAAATTTTTGAAGATGAAAGTTGACTGAGAAGCAAGAAGACGGAAGAGAATTCTACAAGTAGGAAGTGCGAGAGAAGGAACTATAAGCATAGAACCTACGGTTACATGTAGCCATTCCAAGTGCAAAATAATGAGACCTTGCCGACATTGTAGTACAGGAACAGTTCATAAAGGAAAGTTTATCAGTAGAATTACCATGACAATATTTATAGAAAAGGTCCGGGCAAACTCCATTTCAGCGGTTTGAAAATGACTGAAGCCGATATTCTAGTTTAGGACAAATAACGTTTCAGATTCTTCATTGAATTTTATCAAGTATCTCTAAATATATAGCAGGAGCACCAGACCATATGTGGCAGAAATATTCAAAGTAAGAAAGAATTGTCGACTTATAGATATCTAAGGTAGATTATTCTTTGGATATTACCAAGAATCTCTAAATATGTAGAAAGAGCACAAGACCAGATGTAGCAGTAATATTCAAAGTAAGAAAGAATGGTAGACTTATAAATATCTAAGATAGATTCTTCTTTGGATTTTATTAAGAATCTCTAAATATATAGCAAGAGTACCAGATCAGATATGGCAGCAATATTCGAAGAAAGAAAGAATGGTAGACTTATACATATGTAAGATAGATTCTTGTTTGGATTTTATTAAGAATCTCTAAATATATAGAAAGAGCACCAAAGCAGATGTAGCAGTAATATTCAAAGTAAGAAAGAATGGTAGTCTTATAAATATCTAAGATAGATTCTTCTTTGGATTTTATTAAGAATCTTTAAATATATAGCAAGATCACCAGACCAGATGTGCCAGTAATATTCAAAGTAAGAAAGAATGAAAGATTTATAAATATGTAACATAGATTCTTGTTTGGATTTTATCAAGAATATGTAAATGTATAGCAGGAGCACCAGACCGTATGTGGCAGCAATATTGAAAGCATGGATGGATAGCAGACATAAATATATAAGATAGATTCTTGCGACGAAAAAGTCTAGCACCGCATAATGAAACAACATTCTTTGCAGAAAAGCTGTCAATCGATTTGATATAATCTTTCTACTTAAAGACAGAGGAAAATGTTAGTCCGAGAAGGCGAACTGAGTCACTTCCCTTACAGGTTAGCATTATTCGTTGTGATGGAAGACAGAACAGGATCTCTGTGATGATTGATAGAGAACAGTTTTGTTTTACAGGCGTTAAAATTAACAACATTATTCCTTACCAAAGGTGTAGGTCATTTTATTTAGTTGACCTTGTCGATCTCATCAGACTTACTATTAAAACAGGATTAAATAGTTCCATCATCAGTATAGAGAACTGATGACACCAGGGCAATCATTTGCGTGCGCAAAAGGATAGAGCACTGGGAGTTTCCTGCATTACTGTAGACGGATCTAGAAGAGTGGCCGTTGAGGAGGACTTTCATTTCGGAATTTGATAAGAAAAAAAGGAATCATTTATAAAATTTTACCCAGAAATACCATAATCTTTTAACATGTGAAACTGACCGATATGCCAAACCTTGTCAAATGTTTTTGATATGCCCGAACAACTAGAAATATTGATCGAGTATGTATTTTTTTTAAGTGTTTCACCCCAAGCAAGGCGGGAAGCCACTAGGATACAAGGGGTTACAGAAAATTTGGAGCAAGATCAGATAGGAGTGATAGAAGAAAGGATGAGGGTAGTGGATAGATCAAAGCAACTGGAGATGTCGATTGACATTACATTTGAATAGCTGGAGATTATAGCTCTCAGGAAAACTGGAATAGGGAATGGAGTTCCACAAGCGAGAGGTGCGAGACATGAAGCTATTGGAGTAGAAGAGACGGCTACATTTAGGAGTTTCGACAGTGAAGGGGTGAGAGCGGGATGCCAGCCTCGTAGGGCACTTGAACTCATGAAGTCTGGGAACCAGCGAATGCAGCTCCTCGGAGCAATTGCCATGAAAGTATTTGTAAAACAGACAGAGAGAGGCGACGGCGTGTCTGTGAGAGAGTGACTGTAGATGAGATGCCAGAACAGGGCCAATTATATTGCATATCCGCCTCTGAATCTTATCAAGAAGTTGAGCGTCAGACAGTCTAATGGAGGGCAGGGAAGGATCTCTGTGGTGATTAATAGAGAGCAGTTTTGTTTTTGAAGCATTAAAGTTGACCAGCCAATTCCTGTCCCAGTTCACAACCGATTGGAGGTCCTTTTCGAGACGCACGGCCAGGTTAGTTTTGTCAGTGACACTAGATTTGTTTTTGAGGCAGGAGTAAATTGTGGTGTCATCCGCGTAGATGCCAACTTGGGAATTTATGGCGTCAGGAAGGTCATTTATGTAGATAAGGAATAGAGTGGGGCCTAGGATGGAGCCTTGAGGAACACCTGCGTTCGTGTGATAGGAACTGGAGAAGAATCCGTTGAGAAAAAGTACTTCAAAGTAAAAATGTAAACGTTTATGAGGGATGCCCGAAGAAGTAAAATATTCTGCAGGGATATCCATAAATATAGACGTATTTAAGAGTGACGTCAAAAAAAAATATTTACGACGAGTGTCCACAAACTTCTGTATTCTGTTTTCTACGCATTCTGTCATCTGCATATATGAAAAAATGACACGACCAAAAGAGTTGTGTGTTCAATCACAGAGAAAACAAAAAAAAGATTGTAGATTTGAGTTATCAAAGGGAATTAACTAAAACTGAGATAGCCAATTGCATGTCATGTGGAATTAAACTAAAAAAAGGGTTCGATCCGAAATTTCAATCATCTGAAGAAGGCCGGAACGTACAACGGCCGATACGTCGTGAATGTGGCAATGAATATAAGGACGATGTAAAGAGTGTAAATAATTACAATACTCCATCTCAGAAATATAAACAGATATGCATATCTAATATCTGTCTATATCTCTGAAATGAGGTATTATGATTATTTACATTATTCGAAATGTTATCCTCATCTTCATTGCCATATTCCCATCGTTTCAGCCATTGTATGCTCCGGCCTTCTTCAGGTGATTGGAATTTCGAACCGAACACTTTATTTCGCCCACCGGAGTAGATTTTTCTAGTTCCACGTGCCATGCCTCTTCTGGGAGCCTCAGCTATTTCCCTTTAACTCTACTCCTGCTGTAGCCAGGGATTGAACTCACAACAAAGTCGTCGGTTAGATCCAGTAACTAGACCCAAAGAGTCGCGCGTTCTGTACCACACTACATCGGTGGTGAACCAAACAGCTCGAAGAGTTGAGTTAAAGGGAAATAACTGAGACATCCGGAAGAGACATGTCACGTGGAACTTGAATAATCTACCCCGGTGGACGAAATAAAGGCTGCATTCTAACACCTCTTTCTAGTTTCAATTAAATCATATTTTATCCGCATGCAGGCTGTTTCCTCTCTCTGTCTCTGTCTCTCTCTGTCTGTCTCTCTGTCTGTCTCTCTCTGTCTCTCTTTCTGTCTCTCTCTCTCTTTCTCTCTCTCTCTTATTCTAATATCCTTCCCAAATAAATGAAGCTTAATCAATTGCTTTTGTTTTTATTTTGTTTGTTTAACGCTATGTCAACATCTTATGGGTCACTGAATGCAGAAATTTAATTTTTTTGGCAGCATTAGTAATTTCTTTTACAAAATGTATTCTAGTATTTTTTCTTCAAAAATATATTGCTGGTAGTTTGTCTTTTACAAAAATGCATTACTGATAATATGCTTTCCTTTTTTACTAAAAAATATCTATTACTGGTTATATATTTTTCCTTTTTTTTAAAAAAAAATGTATTACTGGTAATGTTTTCCTTTTTTTTAAGTGTAATGCTGATAATAAAGGGTGTGAAGGATAAATTATCGTTAAAATGACGCAAAAATGGTTATAACTGACATCTTATATTTAACAGATATATTTACAAAAATTACACAAAAATATCTTGAAGTAGTAAAGAGGAAGAGTAAATTTATTCAATAAAATCGCCATTGCCTTCAACCATTAGCTTCAGATGAATCTCCTGCATCTCTTCTGGGCGGTCTCCTGGTTTAAGTTGTTGAATGCTGTCATAATACTTGCCTTCAGATCATCTTTGATGTTACAAGGAATTTTGTTGGTCTCTCACTCAACTGCGCCACACACATAATAATCAAGGGGTTTGCTGTCTGAGGAGTTAGGTGGTCAAATGTAACGGTTGATGTGGTTGTAGAAATTGTCTGACAGCCATGAATGGGTTCGCCTACTTCTGTGGCATGATAAAATGTCCTGTTACCAGACATAGGGTCTTCCAGCAGCCATTCTCTTGATCCAGGGCAGCACTACATTCTCAAGACACTTGATGTGGGCTTCCGCGTTGACTCTCATCACCTGTGGGATGAGGAATGAAGGCATAACGTCGCCATCACCCCAAACAACTTCATAATCACCATTAGACTCATCCACCTCTTTCCGAATCCTCTGCACTGTCCTTAGAATTAACATCCAAACACTCTGAAATCTTCGTATTAGAGCTTCCAGGGTGAATGCCTAGTAGTACAGCATGCCGTTTCCAAAATTCTGGCGGAATGAACTGCGTCTGGTGATCTTTTTCTCAAAGATCATGTCCAACTGGACATGCTGTGTTGTACTGTCGACGAAATAAAGAAAAGCATAAAAACAATGCGCATGCGTGAAATTAAAAATATAAAATGGCCGCGATTTACCCATCTTACACTATATTTCTTTTTTCCTTACAAAAATGTATTGCTGGTAATATTTTTTTTATTTTTTTCAATCGTATTGCTGGTGATTCCTTTACTATGAAGATGTATTTCTAGGGGCTAACTATTTATCCATAGCTGGGACCCTGACAGCGGTTACCACCACGGGTTAGGGATGGAATAGGAACACCAGCAATTAATGGTTGGTGCCACGCTCTTCAAAACCTCCCAGGTAGAGGTTTTGCTGCGAGATGTAGTTTATCATCATACCCTGGACGGATCAATTATTTTAACAATTCGTTATGATCCACTTTATCAAACGATTTTTATAAGTATACCCCCTTCTAATTTTAATTCGTACTATCAAAGCTTAATTCTCATAAAAAATGAGGGTCTTCTTTAAAACAGCAGAAAATGAAGTGAACACAAGCTGATATGTAAAAAGCTGGGATTGATGATTGAAGGTGTACTGTATAAATGAATGCTTATCGGTTACCGAAAGACTTTATGCATGCAGAACATTTATATAATGAATATTACGGCACTCGGGTCTCCGTCCGATACGAGCCGATCAGGAATGAAGAATGACCTTTAGGGGCTGGGCGTGATTTAGAACGACGAGGCGCTGTCAAGTTCGAGAAAATAGAATTGCTGACACGGCCGCACGTCCACTCGCTTATAACTCGATGTTCGTAGGCTTCCCTGCAGCGATTTCATGAAATCCCTCCTCAACACCCCCCGACCAGTAGCAATCTTTGATAAAAGCACTCCATCTTCCTTCAAATTTATAGGTGTTCAATAAGGTCGGCGCGTGCTCCTACATAAGAAGAGAATCTGGCTTCGCCATCATCCCGCGAGAGTTTTATATAATAAATGCTGAACCTTGTCGCTGGTTGCCGGAGGGGTCTGCAATTATGTATAAAGGACCTGGTGTTGAGGTGGGAATGGTTGAACGGAATGAACACGGTCGGGTTCTATGAAGCGTTCGTCGGCTTCCCGAAGCCGGGCATATCAGTCGGTACTTCAAACGAGACTGCGATGTCTCTTAAACAATGCTGGGCCGAGTTATTAGATGATCCCTTAGAAATTAAAAATTAAACAGCATGGTGTGGTTAAGTCTCCCTTCATTGTCCGTTCTCTATCCTCGACCTTCGCGCTGTCATTCATGTTCTGTTCCAATTTAATTTCAGACGAGTTTTACTTTCGTCTTGTTGTTCTTATTCTAACAAAACACACAGGTCGATTTATTTTCTATGACCGCTTCGTAAAAAGAATCAGTCGGATAGAAAAGAATAAGTTAAAGAATTTGAGAATATTGCCTTATGGATCATTAGTCCTGGGTATGACAATAAACTTCATCCAGTAGCAAGGCATCTGATCAAGACATTGTAGAATTTGATGATCCAGCACTTAATTGCTGTCATTCCTAGGCCCACACTGACACGATATTGTTGCACCTGTTGGGGTCCCAGCTATGGGAAAATAGTGTTATTATTTTTGCTTGATGGTTTAGTAAGACAGTATAAAAACACATTATAGTAAAAAATATTGCAATATATTTATAAAAAATGACCTGTAGTAATATAGTTTTTATAGTTACTTGAATTATTTACATTATTCGGGCTGTTATCATCATCTTCCTTGGCATATTCACAACGTTTCGACGGTTGTACGCTCCAGTCTTCTTCAGGTGATTGGATCTCTGAGATGAAGTATTATGATTACTTGCATTATTTACATTATTCGGACTGTTATCCTCATCATCATTGCCATATTCACAACGTTTTGGCTGTCGAACACTCCGGCCTTCTTCAGGTGATTGTATCTCTGTGATGAAGTATTATGATTATTTGCTCCGGCCTTCTTTAAGTGACTGGAATTTTGAAACGAACTCTTTATATCGTCCACCGTGGTAGATTGTTCTAGACTCAATAACTGAGACATCCTGAAGAGGCATGGCACGTAGAACTAGTGGACGAAATAGAGGGTTCAGTTCGAAATTTCAATCACCTGAAATAGGCCGGAGCGTACGACTGCAGAAACTTTGTGAATATGCAAATGAAGATGAGGATAACAGTCCGAATAATATAAATAATAAGAGTAACCATAATACCTCATCTAATAGATCCAGTCACCTGAAGAAGGCCGCGGCGTACAACGGCCGAAACGTTTTGAATATGGCAATGAAGATGAGGATAACAGACCGAATAATGTGAATAATGCAAGTAATCATAAAACCTCATCTTAGAGATATAGACAGATATTTTTACAGCATAATGAAAATGAATGCAGCAGTAAAGTATAAAAAATATATTTTTATAGTAAAACTTCTACAAATACATTTTATCAGCTACAAACTATATATAAAAATATATATAAAATTATGTACAAAATATTTGTAGTTGAAGGCATAAAATTGTGTACAAAATGTTTGGATTTCGGCGTTAAATAACCCATAGAGGTGTTGATATGCCACTAAACAAAAACAAACAAACTTAACATACAGATACGTAAAACCTTAATAACACCTTAAGATGGCGGCGTTTCAGCAGTTGTAGAAAGCCGAGGACTTCACCCCAGGATTGTCGAAAGATGACAACTTAAGGAGGCCAAAGATAGGAACACGTAAATGCCGAGAAAGGGAAAACGAAGAAACCTGTGAAAGTTTGGCACCTGAAGAAAGCCAAGGATAGGCACATCAGAAGCTTGGGAAGAGTCGCTTAGGTATGTGAAGGACATACCCTTCAGAAATGCTGCTATTACAAGAAAGCTTAAAATGGACACATCGATCGGCCGAGAACAGGTACTCAAGGCCAAGAAGAGAACGCTATAGAAAGCCAAATAAAGTCAGTTCAACAAGACCAATGAGAGGTGCAGAAAAAGCTAACGCAGAACACTAAAAGAATGAGACCCCGCAAAAAAACTTATGGACAAGTAAAAATCACTGAACAGAGCGTTGGGTACTAACTGCGGGAAGACCAATTAGAAACAGTGTAAAAGTGACGAAGATTGCACCTTAAAAATACCGTCGAAATGTTTTGATCTGTGATGAAATTTTCCAGGTTTCGCTAGCTTATAGGAGGTTAGATATTACATAGCCGTTCAGCACCCTTTTCTTTGTTTCTACCAACATTTTCATATCTCTTAATACTTTGCTTAGTTTATGAAAGGCATGAGGAGATCGTCCAGCATTCACTGCCATATAGGAGATTAGATATTACATAGCAGTTTAGCACACTTCTCTTTGTTTCTACGAACATTTTCATATCTCTTAATACTTTGATTAGTTTATGAGAGACATGAGGACATTTTCCAGCATTCACTGTCACATAGAAGATTAAATATTATATAACAATTCAGCAGTCTTTTCTTTGTTTCAACGAACATTTTCCTATCTCTTAATACTTTGCTTAGTTTATGAGAGACATGAGGACATTTTCCAGCATTCACTGCCACATAGAAGATTAAATATTATATAACAATTCAGCAGTCTTTTTTTTGTTTCTACCAACATTTTCATATCTCTTAATACTTTGCTTAGTTTATGAAAGGCATAAGGAGAATGTCCAACATTCACTGCCATATAGAAGATTAAATATTACATAGCAGTTCAGCATTCTTTTCTTTGTTTCTACGAACATTTTCCTATATCTTAATACTTTGCTTAGTTTATGAAAGTCATGAGAAGATTGTCTAGCATTCACTGCCATATAGGAGATTAGATATTACATAGCAGTTCAGCACTCTTTTCTTTGTTTCTAACGACATTTTCCTATCTCTTAATACTTTGCTTAGTTTATGAAAGTCATGAGAAGATTGTCTAGCATTCACTGCCATATAGGAGATTAGATATTACATAACAGTTCAGCACTCTTTTCTTTGTTTCTAACGACATTTCTATTTACTTTAGTTTATGAAAGTCATGAGAAGATTTCTAGCATTCACTGCCATATAGAGATTAGATATTACATAGCAGTTCAGCACTTTTGTTTCTAACGACATTTTCCTATCTCTTAATACTTTGTTTAGTTTATGAAAGTCATGAGAAGATTGTCTAGCATTCACTGCCATATAGGAGATTAGATATTACATAACAGTTCAGCACTCTTTTCTTTGTTTCTAACGACATTTTCCTATCTCTTAATACTTTGCTTAGTTTATGAAAGTCATGAGAAGATTGTCCAGCATTCACTGCCATATAGGAGATTAGATATTACATAACAGTTCAGCACTCTTTTCTTTGTTTCTAACGACATTTTCCTATCTCTTAATACTTTGCTTAGTTTATGAAAGTCATGAGAAGATTGTCAAGCATTCACTGCCATATAGGAGATTAGATATTACATAACAGTTCAGCAAACGACATTTTCCTATCTCTTAATACTTTGCTTAGTTTATGAAAGTCATTTGTCTAGCATTCACTGCCATATAGGAGATTAGATATTAGATAACAGTTCAGCACTCTTTTCTTTGTTTCTAACGACATATTCCTATCTCTTAATACTTTGCTTAGTTTATGAAAGTCATGAGAAGATTGTCCAGCATTCACTGCCATATAGGAGATTAGATATTACATAACAGTTCAGCACTCTTTTCTTTGTTTCAAACGACATTTTCCTATCTCTTAATACTTTGCTTAGTTTATGAAAGTCATGAGAAGATTGTCCAGCATTCACTGCCATATAGGAGATTAAATATTACACAACAATTCAGCAGTCTTTTCTTTGTTTCTAATGACATTTTCCTATCTCTTAATACTTTGCTTAGTTTACGAAAGGCATGAAGAGATTGTCCGGCATTCACTGCCGTATAGGAGATCAGATATTACATAGCATTTCAGCTCACTTTTCTTTGTTTCTAACGGCATTTTCCTATCTGTTAATACTTTGCTTAGTTTATGAAAGGCATCAAGTGATTACCCAGCATGCACCTCTCATATACGATATAATATATTATATAGCAATTTAGAATTTTTTTCTAACGTTATTTTTCTTTCCCTACATATAATACAATTTTAGCTATAACTATCTTATCGGATTTCGGTGTCACATTTTACACTATCTGTCAGTACCTAGACATTTAAATTACCTTAGCTGCTAAATTTTGACATCCCCATTATGCAGCATATTGGGCAGTGGGTCTTCTCACTCGTAATAGTCCATTCTTTTTTGTTTATATTTATTGTCTAAGAGTCGTTTCAGTCGATTTTTTGATTTTGCCATTTGCAGAGTAGCAGCCTCGTATTTTATCTTAAATTTGGTCTACTGATAACACTGATTCATAGCAAAAGACGTCTTCCAAAAGCTAAGAAAAGTATTAACAAACAGGAAATATCGTTGGAAACAAAAAAAATGTGTACTGAACTCTATGTAATATTGGTTCTCCAAGCCAGCATTGAATGCTGGATAATTTTTATCACAGATGAAGAATAGAATGAAAATAACAGATATGTGGCTTCACCATAAACAGTTGAAATGTGTTGATTACATAATGGGGAAAGAAGGCTTGGAAAATTTGACACTCGTAGGACATATTGAAGACAAGGGGACAGAGTGAAGCAGCGCATAACGATCTTGTGTAAATGCCTCACAGAAAGGGGTTTAGGATAGATAGCAAAAAAGAAAATATATAGTAAGAGTTACAACGGATCGGAGGCATCCGGCACTTAGAAGAAGAAGCAGGAGCAGCAGCAGCAGCAGAAAAAGAAGAAGAAGAAGAAGAAGAAGAGGAAGAAGAAGAAGATGGAGTAGGGGAGGTAGAAAAAGAAGAGGAAAGAAGAAACAGGATGAAGAAAGGAGCAGGAGCTGAAGAAGAAGAAGAAGAAGAAGAAGAAGAAGAAGAAGAAGAAGAAGAAGAAGAACATGGAGTAGGGGAGGAAGAAGAAGAAGAAGCAGGATGAAGAAAGAAGAAGTAGGAGCAGCAGCAGCAGCAGCAGAAGAAGAAGAAGAAGAAGAAGAAGAAGAACATGGAGTAGGGGAGGAAGAAAAAGAAGAAGAAGAAGAAGCAGAAGAAGAAGAAGAAGAAGAACATGGAGTAGGGGAGGAAGAAAAAGAAGAAGAAGAAGAAGAAGAAGAAAAAGAAGAAGAAGAAGAAGAAGCAGGATGAAGAAAGAAGAAGTAGGAGCAGTAGAAGAAGAAGAAGAAGAAGAACATGGAGTAGGGGAGGAAGAAGAAGAAGAAGAAGCACGATGAAGAAAGAAGAAGTAGGAGCAGTAGAAGAAGAAGAAGAAGAAGAAGCAGAAGCAGGATGAAGAAAGAAGAAGTAGGAGCAGTAGAAGAAGAAGAAGAAGAAGAAGAAGAAGAAGAACATGGAGTAGGGGAGGAAGAAAAGAAGAAGAAGAAGAAGAAGAAGAAGCAGGATGAAGAAAGAAGAAGTAGGAGCAGTAGAAGAAGAAGAAGAAGAAGAAGAAGAAGAAGAAGAAGAACATGGAGTAGGGTAGGAAGAAACAGAAGAAGAAGATGAAGAAGAAGAAGAAGACGAAGCAGGATAAAGAAAGAAGAAGTAGGAGCAGTAAGAAGAAGAAGAAGAAGAAGAAGAAGAAGAAGAAGAAGAAGAAGAACATGGAGTAGGGGAGGAAGAAAAAGAAGAAGAAGAAGAAGAAGAAGAAGCAGGATGAAGAAAGAAGAAGAAGAAGAAGAAGCAGAAGAAGCAGGATGAAGAAAGAAGAAGTAGGAGCAGTAGTAGAAGAAGAAGAAGAAGAAGAAGAAGAACATGGAGTAGGGGAGGAAGAAAAAGAAAAAGAAGAAGAAGAAGAAGAAGAACCAGGATGAAGAAAGAAGATGTAGGAGCAGTAGAAGAAGAATCAGAAGAAGAAGAAGAAGTAGAAGAAGTAGCAGAAGAAGCACGATGAAGAAAGAAGAAGTAGGAGCAGTAGAAGAAGATGAAGAAGAAGAAGAAGAAAAAGAAGAAGAAGAACATGGAGTAGGGGAGGAAGAAAAAAGAAGAAGAAGAAGAAGAATAAGAAGCAGGATGAAGAAAGAAGAAGTAGGAGCAGTAGAAGAAGAAGAAGAAGAAGAAGAAGAAATGCAAATGCAAGTGAAATAAACGAAATCCAGTAACAATATCAAAAAAAAAAAAGAAGAAGAAAGAAGAAGCAGTATGAAGAAAGAGGAAGCAAGAAGAAGAAGCAAGAAGAAGAAAAAAAGGAGGAGGAGGAAAAGAAGAAGAAGAAGAAGAAGAAGAAGAAGAAGAAGAAGAAAGCAGGATGAAGAAAGAAGAAGAAGAAGAAGAAGAAGAACATGGGGTAGGGGAGGAATAAAAAAGAAGAAGAAGAAGAAGAAGAAGAAGAAGAAGAAGAAGAAAAAAGAAGAAGAAGAAGAAAAGAAGAAGAAGAAGAAAAAGAAGAAGAAGAAGAAGAAGCAGGATGAAGAAAGGAGAAGTAGGAGCAGAAGAAGAAGAAGAAGAAGAAGAAGAAGAAGAACATGGAGTAGGGAGGAAGAAGAAGAAAAAGAAGAAGAAGAAGCACGATGAAGAAAGAAGAAGTAGGAGAAGTAGAAGAAGAAGAAGAAGAAAAGAAGAAGAAGAAGAAGAAGAAGAAGAAGAAGAAGAAGAAGAAGCACGATGAAAAAGATGAAGTAGGAGCAGTAGAAGAAGAAGAAGAAGCAGAAGAAGAAGAAGAAGAAGAAGAAGATGGAGTAGGGGAGGAATGAGAAAAAGAAGAAGAAGAAGAAGAAAAAGAAGAAGAAGAAGAAGAAAAGAAGAAGAAGAAGAAGAAGCACGATGAAGAAAGAAGAAGTAGGAACAGTAGAAGAAGAAGAAGAAGAAGAAGAAGAAGAAGAAGAAGAACATGGAGTAGGGGAGGAAGAAGAAGAAGAAGAAGAAGAAGCAGGATGAAGAAAGAAGAAGTAGGAGCAGTAGTAGAAGAAGAAGAAGAAGAAGAAGAAGAAGAAGAAGAAGAAGAACATGGAGTAGGGGAGGAAGAAAAGAAGAAGAAGAAGAAGAAGAAGCAGGATGAAGAAAGAAGAAGTAGGAGCAGTAGAAGAAGAAGAAGAAGAAGAAGAAGAAGAAGAAGAAGAAGAAGAAATGCAAATGCAAGTGAAATAAACGAAATCCAGTAACAATATCGAAAAAAAGAAAAAGAAGAAGGAAGAAGAAGCAGGATGAAGAAACAGGAAGCAAGAAGAAGAAGCAAGAAGAAGAAGAAGGAGGAGGAGGAAAAGAAGAAGAAGAAGAAGAAGAAGGAGGAGAAGAAGAAGAAGAAGAAGAAGAAGAAAAAGAAGAAGGGGGAGGAGGCCGAGGACAAGAAGAAGAAGAAGAAGAAGAAGAAGAAGAAGCAGGATGAAGAAAGAAGAAGTAGGAGCAGTAGAAGAAGAAGAAGGAGAAGCAGGATGAAGAAAGAAGAAGTAGGAGCAGTAGAAGAAGAAGAAGAAGAAGAAGAAGAAGAAGAAGAAGAAGAAGAAGAACATGGAGTAGGGTAGGAAGAAACAGAAGAAGAAGATGAAGAAGAAGAAGAAGACGAAGCAGGATGAAGAAAGAAGAAGTAGGAGCAGTAGAAGAAGAAGAAGAAGAAGAAGAAGAAAAGAAGAAGAAGAACATGGAGTAGGGGAGGAAGAAAAGAAGAAGAAGAAGAAGAAT
>CAHIKZ030005523.1:270000-280000 GCA_903632075.3 Acanthosepion pharaonis | reverse complement strand
AAGAAGAAGAAGAAGAACATGGAGTAGAGGAGGAAGAAAAAGAAGAAGAAGAAGAAGCAGAAGAAGCAGGATGAAGAAAGAAGAAGAAGAAGAAGAAGAAGAAGAAGAAGCACATGGAGTAGGGGAGGAAGAAAAGAAGAAGAAGAAGAAGAAGAAGCAGGATGAAGAAAGAAGAAGTAGGAGCAGTAGTAGTAGAAGAAGAAGAAGAAGAAGAAGAAGAAGAAGAAGAAGAAGAAGAAGAAAAAGAAGAAGAAGAAGAACATGGAGTAGGGGAGGAAGAAACAGAAGAAGAAGAAGAAGAAGAAGAAGAAGAAGAAGAAGAAGCAGGATGAAGAAAGAAGAAGTAGAAGAAGAAGAAGAGGAAGCAGGATGAAGAAAGAAGAAGAAGAAGAAGAAGAACATGGAGTAGGGGAGGAAGAAAAAGTAGAAAAAGAAGAAGAAGCAGGATGAAGAAAGAAGAAGTAGTAGCAGTAGTAGAAGAAGAAGAAGAAGAAGAATAAGCAGGATGAAGCAGGATGAAGAAAGAAGAAGTAGAAGAAGAAGAAGAAGAAGAAGAAGAAGAAGAACATGGAGTAGGGGAGGAAGAAAAAGAAAAAGAAGAAGAAGAAAAAGCAGAAGAAGCAGGATGAAGAAAGAAGAAGTAGGAGCAGTAGAAGAAGAAGAAGAAGAAGAAGAAGAAGAAGAAGAAGAAGAAGAAGCAAAAGAAGCACGATGAAGAAAGAAGAAGTAGGAGCAGTAGAAGAAGAAGAAGAAGATGAAGAAGAAAAAGAAGAAGAAGAACATGGAGTAGGGGAGGAAGAAAAAGAAAAAGAAGAAGAAGAAGAAGAAGAACCAGGATGAAGAAAGAAGAAGTAGGAGCAGTAGAAGAAGAATCAGAAGAAGAAGAAGAAGAAGAAGTAGCAGAAGAAGCACGATGATGAAAAGAAGAAGTAGGAGCAGTAGAAGAAGATGAAGAAGAAGAAGAAGAAAAAGAAGAAGAAGAACATGGAGTAGGGGAGGAAGAAAAAGAAGAAGAAGAAGAAGCAGAAGAAGCAGGATGAAGAAAGAAGAAGGAGGAGCAGTAGAAGAAGAAGAAGAAGAAGAAGAAGAAATGCAAATGCAAGTGAAATAAACGAAATCCAGTAACAATATCAAAAAAAAGAAAAAGAAGAAGAAAGAAGAGCAGGATGAAGAAAGAGGAAGCAAGAAGAAGAAGCAAGAAGAAGTAGAAGGAGGAGGAGGAAAAGAAGAAGAAGAAGAAGAAGAAAAAGAAGAAGGGGGAGGAGGCCGAGGACAAGAAGAAAAGAAGTAGAAGAAGAAGAAGAAGAAGTACATGCAGTAGGGGAAGAAGAAAAAGAAGAAGAAGAAGAAGCAGAAGAAGCAGGATGAAGAAAGAAGAAGAAGAAGAAGAAGAAGAACATGGAGTAGGGGAGGAAGAAAAAGAAGAAGAAGAAGCAGGATGAAGAAGCAGGATGAAGAAAGAAGAAGAAGAAGAAGAAGAAGAAGAAGAAGATGGAGTAGAGGAGGAAGAAAAAGAAGAAGAAGAAGAAGCAGAAGAAGCAGGATGAAGAAAGAAGAAGAAGAAGAAGAAGAAGAAGAAGAAGAAGAAGAAGAAGAAGAACATGAGTAGGGGAGGAAGAAAAGAAGAAGAAGAAGAAGAAGCAGGATGAAGAAAGAAGTAGTAGGAGCAGCAGTAGTAGTAGTAGTAGTAGTAGTAGAAGAAGAAGAAGAAGAAGAAGAAGAAGAAGAAGAAGAACATGGAGTAGGGGAGGAAGAAACAGAAGAAGAAGAAGAAGAAGAAGAAGAAGAAGCAGAAGAAGCAGGATGAAGAAAGAAGAAGAAGAAGAAGAAGAAGAAGAAGAAGAAGAAGAAGAAGAACATGGAGTAGGGGAGGAAGAAAAAGAAGAAGAAGAAGCAGGATGAAGAAAGTAGAAGTAGGAGCAGTAGTAGTAGAAGAAGAAGAAGAAGAAGAAGAAGAAGAAGAAGAAGAAGAAGAAGAAGAAGAACATGGAGTAGGGGAGGAAGAAACAGAAGAAGAAGAAGAAGAAGAAGAAGAAGAAGAAGAAGAGGAAGAAATGCAATTGCAAGTGAAATAAACGAAATCCAGTAACAACATCAAAAAAACGAAAAAGAAGATGAAAGAAGAAGCAGGATGAAGAAAGAGGAAGCAAGAAGAAGAAGCAAGAAGAAGAAGAAGAAGAAGAAGAAGAAAAAGAAGAAGGGGGAGGAGGCCGAGGACAAGAAGAAGAAGAAGAAGAAGAAGAATAAGAAGAAGAAGAAGAAGGTGGAGTAGGGGAGGAAGAAAAAGAAGAAAGAAGAAGAGGAATAAAGAAGAATCTCCCTTTGTTTTTGTTTTTTTCCCTTTATTCTTTAAAGCCATTTGTCAAGGTTTACTAGTCGCAATCCAGCCCTACAAGTTTTGTGGTTAAGATATCAGTAGAAGTTTGAGTAAAATGACAAAATCTAACAGACGCGATTTTTGGTATAGAAATTCAATGTTGCCATGCTTCTCTTTGGATATTATATTAGACCTAATTATTCCAAGACAGATTTAAACTATGGGAACACCAAGAATAACAGAATTTGGCGCAAATGAAACTGCTATGGCGTCACCATTAAACAACACCAGGAAGAAAGGTATAGATACAATCAGGCGTCCCGACAGACAATTTAATGTTTTCAGTGGCTGTTGTTTTGTGCAATAAAAATGAAAGATATTAGTCTTAATCTCCAACCCACCCCCAAAATACACTGCTCAAAGACCGATAGGGCGTAGTTCGCATTATAAATAGGTTTATGTCAAGGTTTCAATTCTCGGGGTGGATAGTGAAGAAAAGTATTTCCCGTGACGCACCCTACAATTAGCGCGGTATTTTTCGCAAAAAATATTTGAGGATTTAATAGCTTACTGCACAAGCAAGTCCGAGTCGCCGACTCTTCGATGTCATTTTCCTTTATGTTACGACGCAGAGCCATGATCTAACGAGCTTGTGTAAATGGGTGAATAGGGATAGTAAAAGGACAAGCATCACTAAGCTACAAAGGATAGGATGTTGTGGAGAGCCATGGTCACCTATCTAAGGAGCTTATGTAAATGGGTGAATAGGGATAGTAAAAGGTTGGGTAGTGCTGCCACACATACCATATTCTCCTGATATAGCCCCTTCAGACCACTACGTTTTAGGTAGCCCTCTATCAATTTAAGGGGTGTTTCGTACAACAACAACGTAGAGCTTAAAACGTGGTTTGATGAATTTATCGATTCTAAACGTCGTGATTGAACAGTTAGGGGATTGTTTGAAGGAGGGCGTTAACAATGAAAATTTCTGTCATAGCTTCAATTCTCGGGTTCGATAATGAAGAAAAGTATTTCCCGTGACGCACCCTATAATTAGATCGGTATTTTTCGCAAAAAGTATTTGAGGATTTAATAGCTTACTGTACTAGAAAGTCCAAGTCGGCGACTCTTCGGTGTCATTTTCCTTTGTTACGACGCATTATCACATTTTCCATCACTTATTAAATGAGTGGGAGTCATTATTAATTCGATTATTAATAGTTTAATACAATGTTATACCTACTCAGGTCATAAACGACGCGTACTTGCCTCCACACCGCAGAACACGGCGTGTTTACATCTAACACCGAACTGATATTTCAGAACTGCTTTCAAGATCCCAAACAATAAAACTAGCATTTTTCGTGTAGATATGAAACATAACTCTCAGTCTGTATTACGTAGCTGAAGGTGGTGTTTGTGAAGGTTTATGGTATGTCTAATGTTAAAGAAGAGAAAAGCTGGGCCGGGGTGTTCAGCGATTGGTCAGAATGTCCTGTTAGGGTTGTATTGTGATAGTGATGGATTATCTTTGACTGAGTTTTGGATATAAATCCCAAACTGCATGAATTCTACAGAGGGACGCAGGAATCTTGAAGAGTCGATACGGTTTCCACACCCAGGTTCGAGAGACGGTTTAAGATCACAGGAAGAGGGTAGCTAGGCCAACGAGCGGCATGAGTTCCTTCCGCTGCCGCCTAGAATTCAAGCTGCCACGTCTGTCCCTCTATTTTCTTTTTATTGATACATCTATGCGTTGGAGTTCATTGACGACAAAGAACGCAACAAATGTGTCGTGTTCTTTCAGAACGTAGGTGATCATGGCTATCCACGACTTCCTGTCCCTTGAAACGCTTAATAAATTTTATCTTTCTGCGATTTCACTTAAACTGTGTTCCGCCATCCATTTTCCAAGCACACTATGTATGTTAGTCCTTGTATTCCACCGTCTCTCTTGCCTTCGTGAGTATCAGATTTCCCAAGCCCTTTTTCCTCATTATGTGCCGGAGAAACCTCATCTGTATCTTTCTAATGCTAAGTTTCCTTTTTGGCCCATTTTCTCAAAGACTTCGTCGTTTTTCATATGTCCTGTCCGTCGTATCCTCAGAATTCTCCTGTATAGCCACCTTTCTTTTGCTTGAAGTCTCTTCTTCATCTGAGATTGTCCAGCACTCAGTGCATACAAGAGGACATATACCACCTAACAGTTTAGTACAGTTTTCCTAAGCACCTCTTAATTGCTGTTGTTCGTAGGATCACCCTTACCCGGAGGGGTAGCACCTGTTAGGGTCCCAGCTATGGGTAAATAATGAGCTCACTATGAAAGTAAACAAATACATTTTAATAGTAAAATGACAGGAATACATTTTATATTTAAAAATCCCGAAAATACATAATCAGCAATACATTGTAACTGTAGTCGAAGGTATACAATTGCGTTCAAAATGTATTTAGTTGAAGCCATAAAATTCTGTTCAAAATATTTAGATTTCTGTATTAAGTATCCCCTAGTTGTTGAAATACTGCTAAACAATATCAACCTTCCAAACAACCTGAAAGAACTCTTTCCATATAATATCCTACAATTTCTTAAATCAAACTGAATTCCAAAATCAAATTCCAAAAAAAAACTACAACACACATATTTCACCGCCTCTATTAATTATGTCCACAGAAATATGTATATGCACAAAATCTGAGTATCATCTACCATGTATTCAATTGTGAAAGCAGAATAACATATATCATAAAACACGCATATATCACCTCCTCTTTTAATTATGTCCACAGAAATATGTATATGCACAAAATCTGAGTATCATCTACCATGTATTCAATTGTGAAAGTAGAATAACATATATCATATACTTACTACTTCAAAGCTCCCAAGAAAATTAAAGTTCGTCCTTAAATAACCCATACAGAGTTGATATGCCGTTAAAATCATTTTCTTGTTTCTAACGAAGAGATGAACGTTAAACTTACACCACAGGTAGAAATTATCTAATCTTTATTATCAATACTCGAAAAAAATGAAAAAAATATATATGGTACAATACTAGTGGCGTTGCGGAATTTATTACTAGCTTAAAAGCTGAAATTTAGCTATTAGTCCAGAAGACCGGTTAAAGCCGAAACTCGTATTTGTGCTGAAACGCCGATTTGGGCCGAAATTCCGATGTGAACCGAAGTTCCGATTTGGGCCCAAACTCCGATTTCGGCCGAAGTTGCGAATTTTGTTGAAACTTCGATTTGGGCCCAAACTCTCATTTAGACCGAAACTTCGATTTGGGCCAAAACTCTCATTTAGACCGAAACTTCGATATGGGCCAAAACTCTCATTTAGACCGAAACTTCGATTTGGGCCAAAACTCTCATTTAGACCGAAACTTCGATTTGGGCCAAAACTCTCATTTAGACCGAAACTTCGATTTGGGCCAAAACTCTCATTTAGACCGAAACTTCGATTTGGGCCGAAACTTCGATTTGGGCTGAAATTCCAATTCAGGACGAAACTCCTATTTGTGCTAAAACACCAATTTGGACCGAAATTCCGATTTGTGCTGAAACTCCAATTTGGGCCGAAACACCGATTTGGACTACAACTCCCATTTAGAGAGAAACACCAATTTGAGCCGAAAGTCCCATTTAGAACGAAAGTCTGATTTGGGCTGAAACTGCTGTTTGGGCTGAAATTCCAATCTGGACTGAAATTTCAATTCAGGCCAAAGCTCCTATTTGTGCTGAAACGCCGATTTGTACCGAAATTCCGATTTGGGCCGAAACTCCGATTTGGGCCGAGTTTCCGAGTTGGGCCAAAATTCCGATTTGGGCCGAGTTTCCGAGTTGGGCCAAAATTCCGATTTGTACCGAAATTCCGATTTGGGCCGAAACTCCGATTTGGGCCGAGTTTCCGAATTGGGTCAAAATTCCGATTTGGGCTGAAATTCCGATTTGGGCCGAAATTCCAATTCATGCCGACATGCCAATTCGGGCCGAAAACAGTTCTTCCAGTCACAAACTACTTGGAACATCAGTTGAGTTGAGTTGAGTTGGACAAATCACAAACTCTGTGGAACTTCAAAACCTCACGTCACGAAATCTTTCACCTTAAACTCTGATTCCTTGGCATTTTGAAGAAATAAAATTCATTTCATCAATCAACAAAGTTTTCGAAATATTTTAAACTGAATCTAAAGCAAAAAATAATAATAATAATAATTTCACAGAGTTTTTGTTATTTTAAACTCAATATAAACTAAAAACTTCTAAAATCACTAATTTGTTTTCAGTTATTTTAAAGTTTGATTTTTTATCTGTTCCCTCCTAATCCGGGCACAAATCCCAATTCTGGATGTGCAAGCACCAGATGAAGGGCAAGAAATTTTCAACAATGTTCAACGTAAATTACAGCAGATGGACAAGGATAATGATATTTCATTTTCATTTAATTTTTTTTATGCAGTTTAGTTTGGTTTGGTTTCTTTTAACGGCATATCAACTTCAATGGGTTATTTACTGCCGACAAGATTTTAATATTTTTTTTCAAAATGTATTGCTGGTATTTTTTTTCAAAATGTATTGCTGGTAATTTTGTTTTTTCAAAATTTATTGCTGGTAATATTTTTTTTCAAAATATATTGCTGGTAATTTTTTTTTCAAAATGTATTGCTGGTAATATTTTATTTTTTTCAAAAATATATTGCTGGTAAAAAAATTTCTCAAAATGTATTGCTGCTATTAAAACCTAATTTTATACGTTGTTTTTGTGTTTTGACCCCTTTTGTGGGGTTAACTCTTTGCCCATAGCTGGGACCCTGACAGGTGCGATTTCCCCTGGTCAGGGTGGACCTGAGAACACCAGCAATTAAGAGATGGTTCTGTGCTCCTCAAAACCTCCTGATCAGAGGCCTTGATGTTCGGACGTAATTTATCGTCTTAACCAGGACGCGGATGTAGTTTACGGCACATTTATACGTCCAGCAGATGTAACATGTCCATAAATGTTTCGTCAAAAAGTTCCGTCAATAAAGAAAATATTATTCCCCTAGAAAAAGTATAATAGAAAAAAAAACTAGAAAAACCTTTGGTCTGTTAAAATTCATTCGACATATTCAACCGACATTCGCCCATCGACTAGTGTCCTTTTTAGTCCATTTGGGTGGGGACAGCTTTCTCTAATAGAAACCTGGTTCAAGAGTTCGTTAAAAGCATTTTCACGTCAAAACTTGCGGATTTTGACTAAACATATAGCGATAAGCGACAACAAGTCATTGTAAATCATGAGGAATAGAAAAGTACTTTATTTTGTAAAGAATGACTTTGATAAACAAAACAGAAATTATTTACAACACAAACTAATGCATTTCAAATGCAGCTGATATGTTTTGTATATTCGATATCCAATTATTATTACCGTTTCATTTTACCCAAACCGCATATATATATATATATATATATATATATATATATATATACGTGTGTATGTGTCTGCGTGTGTATGTGTCTGTGTGTATGTGTCTGCGTGTGTGTTCGATTGCAATATGTGTGTGTGCAATGGCAAAAAAGAAATTTAGTTGAATGATTTTATAACATTAAGTAATGAGTTCTTTTTTCTAAACAATCCAAGCGTGTCCGCCATAGACAGATCAGCCAATTTCACTACACACATCGCTGGTAAATAAACCCATATACGAGTGCATTCAGTCGAGTACACCAATTTAAAAACATACACATTGAAACACACCCGCACCAAAACGTTTATGTACTAACTCTATATACGTGTAAACCTAGAATGTTTCCACAGATAGAGATATACGTATTTGTTTTCGATTTTTTTATTCTTCTCTAAATAAAATGAAACTGCTTTGGGCCATCGATCCAAAATGGTGCACTTATGTGACCAGTTACTATGGCAACAATTCCAAAGTTTAAAGACGTTCTTGAGAAGAATATTTGGGAAATATTTTCAATGCCTGTATAGAATCATGAAACAAATCTGAAATATTTTCTTTTCACCTATTCGAGAAATTAGTATATTAGTGTATATATATATATATATATATATATATATATATATATATATATATATATATATATATAGAGAGAGAGAGAGAGAGAGAGAGAGAGCAAAATAATGTGGCTGGCGTTTAATACAATCAAGTGATTCTAAGTTTTATTTTCAGTAATTGATGGAAATCTCTGTCAAAGACACATTGCAAAATACAATTCCATTACTGCTAAGAGCAAGGAAAATTATATATATATATATATATATATATATATATATATATATATATATATATATATATATATATATATAAAATTGCATAAAAAAGCTTAGTCGCAATACCTTGTCAATTGTCTTTAATAAAATTCATATCTATATCTATCTATCTATCTATCTATCTATCTATCTATCTATCTTTCTCTCTCTCTCTCTATATATATATATATATATATATATATATAGATAGATAGATAGATAGATAGATAGATAGATTCACAGGAGTGTCCTAATTACTATAAACTCAATCCACACAGGGGTTAAGACAGACGAACAATATATTCGTCTGGCGAAATAGACTACTCCCCATATGAGTTGATTTTGTATTTTATTTTTATATGTTGA
Organism: Acanthosepion pharaonis; assembly: GCA_903632075.3. Taxonomy (NCBI): domain Eukaryota; kingdom Metazoa; phylum Mollusca; class Cephalopoda; order Sepiida; family Sepiidae; genus Acanthosepion; species Acanthosepion pharaonis. Next base: position 271,052 of record CAHIKZ030005523.1, on the reverse strand, counting down.
GCACTTTTTGTGGATCAGTTTTAATATTTTTATTACTAGTATCTACTTGGATTATATTCTAACGGATTTGTATTGTTTGTGTGTGTGTGTGTGAAGAAATATAGTTTTAAGGTGTGCTATATTTATGGAATAAAATGCGTGTAAACATAAATATAAAAGTGAACATTGAAGTCAACACTCAGAGGCGACAGGCTGTTTCATGCTGGACGTCTAGCATGAAACAGTCTGTCGCCTCTGAGTGTCGATTCACTGTTCACTTCATCTATATATATACATATATACGTTAATGAAACATTATATATATATATATATATATATATATATATATATATATATAATGTTTCATTAAAGAGAGTATATGTATATATAGAAGTTTTATTAAACATACATATATAGTGAGATGTTTTTTTTTTAATAATTCAGACAAGCTTTGCTCACTTATTTTCAATTGGATCCTTTCATATTCGCGAACAAGCTTTTTAGTGTCAATATTAAAGGAAGTAAGAAATACGGTGTTGATACATTTTTTATTCCGAGTACTTTCGACATTAGCAAAATGTCATCATCATTTTACTGTTTTTTGTTAAGGCCGAACAAGACACTTTAAAAATTCCTAAAATTCTAGGTGATTATAGGCCGGGTGAAATATATGGCACTATAAAACACACACAAATAAAACTATACTCTGTGTCCTTTTATATCGCAATTATCACTCCCACGTATCAATTTGAATAAAAAGTTTATTTCATGTTTCAGCTTTTTTTTACATATGTAAAATGTCTTTTTTTTTACATTTCTCGGTAAATGCGATCGGTTGTGATATCAGGTCGGTTATTTTATGCGGGGAACCCGAGCTCCACACTCATGCCATTGGTCCAAATTTACCCAGCCTCCGCTTACGCGTGATCGGGCACAAGGCTTATCTTAGCTAGACTTAAGCTGCTCAAGGCTGAGGTACAGATACTACACTTTGATCATAGTGTCTTCAACTACGGAACCTCACATTTCTTAGTACTAGGCCCTATAGCCCCTTCCACTTGAGTGTTATTGGA